>CAEGAD010023102.1:0-18534 GCA_903067055.1 Poeciliopsis paucimaculata
TCTCAACTGCACAATTTATGGTAGTGGGGGACTGCGTTCGCGCTCTCCCCTGATATTCATGTCAAATGATAAAATGTCCTAACATGTGGAAGTTATTATAAACTGCAAAAGTGTAAATACCACAATACTCTGCTTATCATGTAGTTTTACTCTATGAAGCTAAAAGCCTCATTCAATAAATGTCATTCTAAGCTGGATGTAAATTTATAAGTCCTTTAACTGTAATATGTAACTTTTATAAAAAATGTTTGTTAAAATTACAGTGTGACAATATATATGAGACAGAGTATTAGGGACATTATACAGACGGGAAGTGATTTCCACCAAAAACCTCATTTTAAGATTAATCATAGAAATTTTCTAGAAAATAAAAGTCCAAAAATTACGAGAAACTTGAAAATATTTGGATCTTAAAAGTTAAAAATGAGTTTTTCCCTAGTAAATGAACTTTTTAAGCTAAAACATTCCAGTACAACCAACCAACCAGAGCAAATATTAGTCTAATATTAAACTGCATAATTTACATGCGGTTAGATTATGTCTCCCTTGAAGCTGGAGTACAGGTGTGCTCTGAGAAATATCTACCTACAAGCTCTGGAAGGCAAATATTTTTAAAGAAACTTTGGCTTTTTGTAGACGTGGTTCCCATAAGTCCTGATCTGGAAAGACACGGACGACAGCCATGTCTTTCTGGGTCCACACAACAAGGTCACAGTGGTTTGATTTTGTCACAAAAATCTCAGTTTGTTCCTGTGCATAGTATGGATGATGTTTCTTCAGGTGAAATTCATTGCTAGACAGCTGAAGTCAAAAGTTTTTGTCGTTTGCGTCCACGGCCTGCTGGATGCAGGATGTCCTGTTTTTGTAAGGACACTTTATCTCAAGACAGCCATTCCCACAGCAGTCACATGTTGTGAGTCCATCAGGAGATGCTCCAAGTTCAGGAAAGTCAGTGTTTATGATGAAACCACATGATTTAACTTTTGGATTTTTGTGACAAGCTCTAATTTTAATGTAGGCCTTTTGTGAATCACCCTCATGATTCACACCACATTTTGTTTGCACTGTAGACGCGGTGTTGCCTGGGTTGCACACCTGTTTTACAACCGTTAGTGCTGGGCTTTCCAAACAGGTGGCAAATACAGCATGCATAGTGGAAACTGTAATTCGCCCAGCTCCACATTCATACCAGGCACAACACTTGTGCTGCAGTCATGTGTGCTTTTCAATAGCTTCTGCCTGCTCATCAGTCACTATTGCAGCATCTTTGTATTTTTCACAGCACAGCAAAATAGCTGACAAGTCACTGGACTGTATGTTTTTGTTGTACAGAGATGCAAGTGACTGAGGTAACATGATTGTCGGGAGAGGTACTGCTGTATCTCTTGCGGTCGCATATTTAGGTTTATATTGCACATATTTCATACTTTATTTGCACTTTTTCCAACTGGATTTTCTTCCATTGTACATGCGTAAATTACAAATTAATTCTAAGTCTTTCTGTCTTATTAGACGAGCTCAAAGGAAGTAAAAATGAGGTGGAACTGCTGTAATTTAATTCAAACTTGGAACTTCGCAAATCAGTTAGTACTTTAATAATAACGCGTTCACACTTTTTAGTACTCATACCAAGCAACATTCTGATTGATTGGAAAATTATGTACATTAAGAGTATATATAGAATTAAGGAGCTCAGAACTTACCTTTGTTTGAACCATAACGTATTCGCAATCCGGGGGGTAAAAATGTCCAGAACATGTATCCAGCCATTCGTAAACTGGACATGTGCCAGTTTCACACTTTCAAACTGCTTTTCAGCATCGTGGAAGAGAAGGATACAGCTGTAACGGGATAAAAACACAGCAAAAAGTTTGTTTTGGTATGTGGCCATACAAGATGGTGACGTAAACGTCACATGCAGTGGCGTTGGCTCCAAAGCTCTATGGAGGCAGAAGTTGTTGGACTGACGTTAACCACCAACTTGATTTCATCTGTTGCTAGAAACATGAGCGTGGTTTTATTGTAAGTCACCTTGGTTTCTTTTTGTATTTCTTCTTTTTATTTTTTTTGGTAAATGCATGCATTTCTATTTGTTTTGTACAGGTTTTATCGCCCGCCATTTGGAAAATTACACTTTAAAAAATTAGCAGCAATAATTTGAGTTAGTAAGCCAAATTATGTTGTTTCATTACAGAAAAAATATTAACTTATTAAGAGTTAATTTTCCAATGTCATATTTTCACCATGTCATTCATTCATTACAAATGTTTCAGTTTCAAAGTAATTATTTAATTAGCATAATTAGCTTTATATTTAGGTAAATATTATGTTTACAAACTAAATATTTAGCTCCAAACAAACTATTTTGATAAAAAGATAAATATTTTAGTTAGTAAAATTAAATATGTCGTTTGAAAGCTAAATATATTCATGCAAATAATTTGAGTTTAAAAAGTGTATTTCTGGTTTACTCTGTAAATATTACAAGGTAATATTTATTTGTGTCTCATTATTTCCTAAATCCAAAAACAATGAGACACAAATAAATCTGAGGATTAAAAATAATTTGGTTTTTTCTTTCAGTCACATTAAACAAAATATGACTGCAAACGTTTTTCAAATGAGTAAAACATTTTGTTAAGAGTAAAATAAAAACCTTGTGTGGTGATTGACTGATTTCCTCTCAGTTTGGCCCCAGCAGGTAAACAGGGACACTTCCTCTTGGGAACACAATCCCTCCCTTCTATCCGATTACCGTCGGACGTAATCCGCGATTAATCATAGGTAAAATAATAATCATTTGAGTGCTGGAGCTCTTTTACTCCCAGCACTAGTCATCACAGGTGCTGGGAGTTCTCTAATAGAGATGTGTTGTAAAATGAAACTGGTGAAGTGAATTAAATAAGAAAGAAAAACCTTGAGAGTTTAACCTGCTGTTGCATTTATGGAACGTTGTTAAACTCTGCTAATAAATTAAACTTGTTCCTGTTTTCAGCAGGGCTAATAAGTAATAATTTAATTATTAGTGTTATTCTTGCTTTCCCATCAGCTTTAACTACAGCCGTTGTTTACTGAAGGAAGCATTCGAGGTGGGCGGATTGATCCAAAATAACAACAGCATTGATACCAAATCAGTATTGGTTATAAAGCAAATACTGTCCCAACCGGGCTGGATTGTTTTGAGGTGCTGGTGCCAGTAATGCACCAGACACACACACACACACACGCAATATAGACACAGCGAAGAAGCAACAGACACACACCCTGTTTTTTGCATCACTGAGAAGAAATGTAAACAACGTTGAGTAACTAGTTATATTTACTGAGTTACATCTACTTGAGTAGCTTTTTGACAAAATGTACTTTTAGGAGTATTTTTACTACGCTGTACTTTTTACTTTTACTTGAGTAATTTTATTATGAAGTATCTCTACTCTTGAGTAAACTTTCTGGATTTCACTGGTACTAAATGACAGTGCCAAGACAAAGAAGGAAATCGTTTATCATTTATAGACTTTGGAATAAAAACCAGAAAACACAGCGGGAAGGTGACTTTTTAATTCAGGCGAAATCAAAACTTGCTAACGGAAAAAACAATAACAAATCTGTCAAAAAAAGAAAATGACCAGGATACTGAAGATGAAAAGTTACTGCAGATGCTACAAGATATGTAGAAAGAGTACAAAACTAATGTAAGCTACTTATTTGATAAATTTAGGATTCTCAGCCCAACTTTTCATTTGCCCTGTGATGCCCCCTTGTGGTGATCCTGTGTAAATGTCAAGCAGATTCTTTTGCATCCTCTTACAGAAAAGGATCAGAGCTTTCCAATTTGCCACCTTGTTTGCATGTTGTCCTCACTGTGTTGACTTGACTCAACCACAAACTGTGCACAGATCAAACCATCAAATCAAATTTGTACAGCCCATTTAATGAACAAGGCATTTCAAAGTGCTTTACATTGCAAAAAACAACAAAAGTACAAAGTCATAGAACACACAAACAATTGAAAGATTACATTTTGTCCAATGCCACTGTTAATTTTTCAGTGGTTATGTTTCAAAAGCAAGTCCAAATAAGCTATATGTTTAGCTTCAAACTAAATATTTAGTAAGCAAACTTACTATTAATCTTCAAACTAGATATTTAGCTCTGGGTTAAGTAGTTATCATTTGAGGGTCACCCATTGTTAGTGTGATTTCACTTTACTATTAACTTTACTACAAAAGTAGAAGTTTGTAACAAAAATATTTTACTTCTGTTTATGCACATTTTTGTCAGAAGAGTCTTTGAGTTCAGTTTATGCTGAAATGTTAAATATCACCTGTTCATGTAAATTAAAATGTCTGACATCTATCAGGAAAGTGTTAAAAACTCTTGACTTAAATTCAATCTCAAATTGGCTCTGTATCATGATAATGATACAAAGCACAGGGTATTGGGGTGGCCTAGTCAAAGTTTGAGTTGGTACCAGCTGAAATAGACCTTTCATGCTCACAAGTCCTCTAGTCCTGACTGAATGAAAGCAATTCTGCAAAGAAGAGTTGGTCAAAGCAGTTCAAGCTCATCCAGATTGGACAGAAAGTTTATGTAAACATCAACTCTCAAGCCCTGAAAGTGATTCTCATCTAGTTTTAGGTCTGGGCTTTGACTGGGCCAAAGGTTGCTAGCCAAAATTTAGCTGTTATCTTCAGCTTACTGGGAGGCTTACCAAGCTGTAAGTCACATGCTGATGACGAAGCGTCTCCTGTGATGAAATGAATGAGCTAATATCAAGTTTTCCTGCCCGGATACTTGTCCGTGTGTTTGGTGAGTGGAGGAAACGGGTGGCAGATACGGGCCTGAAACAACAGGATGCTCAATATGTCACAGCCAGAAAGGTCCAGAAAAGTCCTCACAAAGTGCCTTCATGGTAGTAAACATAATATTTTCTATGACGAATTAGGGGTAGGATATTACTAAGTGAGAGCTTTAAGAGGCAGATGTTGTGATTTTCTACAACAGGGAAAATTACGCAGTTTAACCTTTTGGTCATATTTGTATTTTCCGGACTATAAGTCGCACCGGAGTATAAGTCGCATTTTGGGGGGAAATTTATTTGATAAAATCCAACAGCAAGAACAGACATGTCATCTTGAAAGGCAATAAAAATAGAATAGAGGCAACAACAGGCTGAATAATTGTATGCTATGCTAACGCTACATGACAAACAACGAACTGAGAATGTGCCTGGTATGTTAGCATAACATATTACGAGTTATTCAGATAACTATAGCATAAATAACATGCTAACAAGTTTACCATGTCTCTCCAAATCACTAAATCTTCATCTTTGGTGTCGCTTGTAAACAACTCGGCTAACTCCAACATTATCAACACAGGCCTAGAGCGCCCTCTTCTGGTTTAGTGTGAAAATAACGTGATATGATACAATATTGTGTTAAAATTTCACACATTAGTCGCTCCAGAGTATAAGTCGCACCGCGGCCAAACTATGAAAAAAACTGTGACACATAGTCCGGAAAATACGGTAATTCTGGAGACAATGGGAAAGTTTTATTGCTAAGAAAACCTTTAAAGTAGCTATTATTCATCAGCATTAACGCCTCATGAACATTATCATTTGCTAAAATGGTTTCAAGAGTCCAAAAATGATTAAACTGACCATAACAAAATAAACATCTATACTTTTCTAACCTCCAGTAGAACCTGACTGTGCTGCTGCAGTGCTAATGTTAACAGGAACAATGATTGGAGAATCAGTTTTAAACCAACATTTTTGTTAAAATAGAGTTTTATCTTATATAAAACAATAAAATTTAGCAAGCCGTTCTATGCTGTTTTCTTTAAATCAGGTTTTCTCAAACTGTGGTTCCCAGACGACTGGCTGAGTAGGACCGGCTTCTTTTTGTGTTTATAGAATCAACTAAAGTGTCAAAAATAAATATTTATTTGGAATATTAAGTTTAAGTGCAAGAAAAAATATTAGAAAGAAATGGTTTGATATAAACTGATATATTTGTGATGGAAAGAATCATTTTTTCAATGAAACTTCAACAATCCAAATTCAAATACATCTGGTAGAGATGGAAAATGTACATGCTCCTGAAACGCCCTTCTTTTGTCGAGCTTTCCTCTTCTTTTTCATCGCTCTCTGGGAGATTTAAAAATAAAACTAATTGTGCACAGAGACTGAAAACAGATCCAAACTACTCCAGACATCTAAAACATGAAGTGTACCACAATTTAAACTGTATTTATTGTACTTGACCCCTTACTGTTGTATGGATGCAGATTCTGTACACTGTTTCCTATATACTTGTCCTTTTTTTGTTTTTATTTCAATAAAGGAACATGGGACAGTAAACAACTCTGGCTGTAGCGGTTTGTTTGGGATCAAGGAGCTGCTCCTTTTTCTCACAAACACAGTTGGAGGCCAGGTGGATGTGAGTGAAGGACATTTCAGGAATAAACACAATAAGGGAAAATGACTCAAGGGGAAAAAGGCCCAGGGAAAAAAACAAAGAGGCGATAAAGAAAGGCTCGGAGGAGAATCGGGTTATTCTGGGCTTAGCGAGCTTCCTGCAGGTGATGGAAATGAATGAGTGATTTCTGGAACAATTGCTCAACAGCAAGCGAACCCAGGGATGGAGGAGGTGTGTGTATGTGTGTGTATGTGTGTGTGTGAGTGTAGGGGATCAATGTAAACATCAGAACCTACAAGGTCACATGAAGTACAAGTCCAATGTTTTGCTGGGATGTTTTGGCTTAAGGATCGTTTCTGTTGCCTTCATGGCTCCTGTAAACAGAGAGTAAAACTGCCAGAGTGACTGATTCATTGCACGAGTACTAAACGAACATTTAAAACGACATTTATGGACACGCCCTCTCACCCCGCTGGCCTTTAAAGGGCCAGCGACAGACCGGGGAAGCCAGCAGTCAGCGAGACGCTACAAATGGTTTCTGCAAGAAGCAACGGAAAAGATTCACATTTTCTCTGTAAGTATAAGTTCTTATTTTTTCTTTTTTAAGTGAGTTTTATTTCTTTACTATGGAAGATGAGTAGGGATAAACTGGGGAAAAAAGGAACTCTGAGAAAAATGTCATTTTTCTTTTCTTTTTCCTCAAACGGTAATTTTCTGAGGTCAAAAGTCAGAATTCATTGGAGTTTTTTAAGTGGCCCTAATCGTCTTCCATACTTTTCTCATAACTCAGATTAATACATTTTTTATTTATTCCAGGTGAGGGCAGAATGGGGATTATTTTTCTGCTGCTGCTGATTGTGTCTCTGACTTCTGCCTCCCCATTGAGACAAGGTCAAAGGTCAGCATCGCCTCACTCTGCTAATGTAAACAATGTAATAAGGCACCACTTTCCCATAAAAATATTAATATAACGCTGAAACACCAGTACTAACAAAGCTATAAACTCTTTATACATTATTGATAAGCAGTCTTAATGCACTTTTATTAAAATGCATGTTGATTATTTTGAAGAAGAATCGATTTTAGTGTTTGTCATCTTAACAGTTAGATTAATACACTGCAAACACATAAGTAAGTTTGGTCTAGTTTCTAGTGCAAATATTTTATTATATGTGAAATAAAACAAAACTAACTTACTAGTAACTGTTCAGAGAAATTTAAGAGTTTCTTTTAAAGTAAATTATTTCTTAACAATGATTTATAAAGTTCTAGTTATAAGTGAAATAAAATAGGACATCAATATTCATGATGAAAATTATTGACTTATAACAAGCACATATATTTTGCTGATCACTTTTGTCTTATTTCAATTGCACTAAAATATTTAAATATTACAGACCAAATATACTTGGTAAGAGTTTGTGTTTTGCAGTGTAATGCATAAAAACTATTTGTTAATAACTGACAGTTTTAAAGAGGTTTATGTAATCATTAAAATCAAATTGTCACACCGTGTCTTTTCTGCAGGAATGGAATAGATCCCGACCTCTCAGGGGGAGCGGACCAGACTCAGAGGTCAGAGGTCAAGGAGAGAACATACGCTCCCAAACCGAAGATCATCACGTATTATTCAAATGTCAATCAGTTTAGGCTGTCCAATCTCAAAGACAGGTACAAACAGTGACCTTCCTACCTGTTTTGGTTAAATAAACTCAACCCGATGACTCTTTTGTGATTTAAATGTTTAACTTCTTGTCTTTTTTTTTTTTTTTTTTTTTTTTTTTTTATTGAAAACCGGAGGTCACGCTCTCGTCGACACCCAAAAAAGACAGTGTGCCAGCTGGGGACGTTTAGCCATAACAACCTGGGCAACTCTCTGCACCAGCTCAGCAAGACGGAAGGGAAAGACGAGTCGAAGAACCCCAACGACCCGTACGGATTCGGCCGGTAGCGGAGGACAGAACAGCAAAATTAAATATATGTGTCTCAGCTGCCTGGTACTGCTCAGATGTATCTCAATTACTCACATTATCACTGAAAAGTTAATTTATTTTAGTAATTCACTCTGTATAAAAAGTCAGTAAACTCATGAGAAAAATTCTGTAAAGCAAAAAAAAAACTGCATTGTATTTATTTACCAGTATTATGTAGGACAATGTCAAACCAGAACTTGTTGTAATGTTTTTAAAAAGCTGTAAATAACATTGTATTTTGTTGTAGAAAACACACATTTTTGTGTTTTGTAAACATAAATTAAAGTTTCTTTTCCTGTTTTTGCAGTAAGAAAAAAAATTAATTTACGTAATTTTTAAATCCAGACAAATTAATTACTACCTATAATTAACAAACATATTTTGACATTTTATTTTTAAGAAATAATTCAGTTTATTTATATGACAGCAAATCACCAGGCACTTTAGGAAAAAAAATAAAAATCAATTCCATTCAATAACATACATTCCAGTTGATTTTAGTTCTCAAACAGCACGAACAATTATTTATTCAAAGTTCATTAAAACGTTTTGTCTATTTAAATTAGTGGTTTTGAAAGCAGCTGCATCTACAAAAGGAAAATTTATAAAGCCCTGAAGGTTTCCTCTGGAGCATTTAATCCAGAATTCAAATGCTAGAAAAACAGTAAGTGTGAGATATTTTAGAGAATTAGGGTGTGTGTGTTTCCTGCTGTCAACAACTTAAAGCTCAAAATAACCTCTGAGTGAGGAGTGACCTAAACATTCAGCTCAGTACCAGAGGAAGAATTAAATGTTTGCACATACAGAACCAGAAGTTCACCAGCTTCTAGTAAAACCATTCAAACATTTTTTGTTTACTATGTAATGAGGCTGGATTTGTCTGGTGTTGCTCGGTGAGTGGCAGGTTTTTGAAACGGCTCATTTTCCAGACACCAAGAAACATTAATTTATTGGGAAAAAAAATAAAAGTGTTGTTTTTTTTTTTAAAGTGCTTCGGTTAATTATTTTTTTTTAGAAGCAGTAGAAACCCAAATGAAAGTATAAAAAATGCACAAAATTTGAATTTTGTATAAAGCATCTTTAAAGAAATGGCATAAAAATACATTCCCAGGTTGTGCAAATTTAATATTCTCCCTGCAAGATCTCCACATTTATTAGGAGCTTTCAAGCAATGTAAACATTCAAATTAATAACTAAATATATTATTATTATTTAATATTAAATGTTCTCTGCTAGCCCTGATAACTACTAACTGTTTAGAAAACATTTGTCAGAATATTTGAGATATGAAATTCCTCTCTCCAAACTTGTTCATATCTGTACTGTCCATCATATTTTATTTTTAAATTATTTATTTGGTTATTTAGCTATTTATTTATTATTTTTCTCCTCACCCCTGCAGCCCATCAGTGTCCACAGGCAGCGTGCGCTTCCTCATTAAGCAGTGACGCAGAGTGACCACTAGATGTCGGCAAAGAGCTGCGACGTCCTGCACAATCAGAGAACGAAACAATCAATTTCTACCTCTGGACACATTTAGGTGTCAGATACAACTTTAAAAAAACCGAAAGAAGAAAAATACAGGAGTGGGAACTATTTCCCAGAATGCTTAGCGGCATGTTTTTGTATCCAGAGATGGAAGTGCGTTACATTGATGTGACTCTTGTGTTATTAAGGCAAATGTTTATTTTAATGCAGCTGACAGGATAATGTCCTGATCACACTAAATGTTTCTGAGCTGAATTCATTGAGATGTTTAATAAAATTCTTTTTCCATTCTTGCTCTGCCCAGGATGCAGCAGAAGTTGCTAATCATTAGCAGGCAGCTCAATCAGAGCGATCAGAGTTTGGGGTACAAATTGCTGCGCCTGACTTTGAGTATCTTACAGCTGCCAGCATTGAACCTTCTACTGTACACATCCCTGATAAAAACATCAGCGGTTCCAGACTCCAGCTCAAACAGAACCAAACCTCCAATACTGTTTTGACCCAAATTCCAATTTGATGACAAATTTCTTTCTTTTATAGCTGACATCTCCAACACATTTTCCAAAATTCAGTTTTAGGTTGCGTTTGAATTCCAACGTCATGCCTGGACATTTTTCAGATCTCTGATGCAGCACTGAAAGACAGTTTAGATTCTCTCACCTGTCCGATGGTACTGCACTGTTTCAGTAAAAACTCAGCTTCTCTGTTGAAACATTTACATGCGTTTGGCCACAAAGTTACTTTGTCAAACTTGCAATTTGTGCAGGAAAATGTCCCATTTTTAGAACAGATTATCACGTTCTGTCCTCCAACATGTTTTCCTCTTGTTCTTTTTTATCTCTTTGGGAGATTTAAGAATAAAAATAATTCATCAAAAAAAAAAAAAAGACTGAAGACAGAACTTGCAGGATCTAAGATTTACTGCCTTCAAGCATCCAAAACATAATGTGTACCTCAATTTAAACTGTATTTGATGTCGATGGCTCCTGACTCTTATATGGATGGACATTCGGTATACTTGCTTTGTCCATTTTTTGTTTTCATTTCAATACAGTAAAAAAAAATCCATGGGACAGTAAACAACTCTGGCCACTGTGGTTTGTTTGGGATCACTGCAAAACTTGGGAGCAGCTGTGAGACCAAGGACCTGCTACTTTTTCTCTCAAACAAAGTTGGAGGCCAGGTGGATGTGAGTTAAGGCCCGGAGATTTCTGGAACAATTGCTCAGCAGCAAACGAAGCGAGTGTGTGTGTGTGAGTGTGTGTGAGTGTAGGGGATCAATGTAAACATCAGAACCTACAAGGTCGCATGAAGGATTGTTTCTGTTGCCTTCATGGCTCCTGTAAACAGAGAGTAAAACTGCCAGAGTGACTGATTCATGACACGAGTAAGAAACGAACATTTAAAACGACGTTTATGGACACGCCCTCTCACCCCGCTGGCCTTTAAAGGGCCAGCGACAGACCGGGGAAGCCAGCAGTCAGCGAGACGCTACAAATGGTTTCTGCAAGAAGCAACGGAAAAGATTCACATTTTCTCTGTAAGTATAACGTATTTTGTTTTTTTGTTGTTTTTTTTCCTTTTAAGTTAGCTTTGCTTCTTCACTATGGAAGATGATTAGGGGATAAACTGGGGAAAAAATAAATCTGAGAAAAATGCCAGATATTTTTCTTTTCTTTTTTCTCAGAGATTAAAGTCAGAATTCAGAGAGTAATAATTTGCTGGGTGTTTTTCGTGGCCCTAATTGTCTTCCATACTTCCCAGATAATAACTCAGATTAACTATTTTTTCATTCTAGGTGACTGTAGAATGGAGATTACTTTTCTGCTGCTGGTGCTGCTGGTGCTGACGTCTCTGGCTTCTGCCTCACCACTGAAAGAAGGTCAAAGGTCAGCAACACTTCCCTCCCTGCTAATGTAAATAATGTAATAAGTCACCACTTTCCCATAAAAATATTAATGTAATGCTAAAAACACCGTTGCTAATGAAGCCGGGAGCGCTTTCAAAATTATTAATAAGCAGTTTTAACACATTTTATTAAAAATGCATGCTCTTATTTTGAATATTCATTTTAAGGTTATACCTGCTTATCATTAGTTTATCATCTTAACAGTTAAATTAATATACTGCAAAAACACAAAATTTCACTAATTATCTTTAGTTTCCAGCGCAAATATCTTATTACACTGAAATAAGACTAAACTAACTTACAACTTTTCAAAAGGAGTTAGGAACTTGTTTCAAATAAATAATTCCTGAGTATCGATTTAAAAAGAACTAGTTAGTGAAATAATCAATAATCCTGATTAAAATGATTGACTTAAAATCAGCTCCTTTATTTAGCTGAAAAGTTACATTTGAGTTACTTTTGTCTTATTTGAATAGCACTGAGATATTTTCACTAGACACGACCAGATACACTTGGTAATATTTTATGTTTTTGCAGTGTAATATATATAAAAACTATTTGTTAATAACTGACAGTCTTATTGCAGTTTGTATAATCATTAAAATCAAAGCAGAATGATTGTAATTGCTGTGAGTTGAACCACGTTGTCGTTTCTGCAGCTCTGGAATAGATACCAACCTCCGGAGAGGGGACCAGATTCCAAGGTCAGAGGTCAAGGAGAGAAAATACGCTCCCAAACCACAAATTATCCCGTATTATTCAAACATCAACCAGTTTAAGATGTCCAGTCTTCTTACCTCTTTGTTCAATCCCTTCCTTATTTTACATTTGTGTTAAATGAACTCGACCTGATCATTAATTTGTAATTTAGCTGATCTCCTCCTTTTTCTTTTTCTTTTTCAGTAACACCATGAATGAAAAGCTTAATCTCCGTCGAGCCCCCAATTACAGGATGAGGTCTGAGATTCCAGTAAACAACAGCAAAAAGAAAGAGGGGGAGATGACGATCATGGGCGTGTGTGGAATAGGCCGTTAGGGCCGTTCGTCCAAACTGGCATTTTGACATCTTTCCAGTTTCATGCACAGAATAAAATCATGGTGAATCAGAAGAAAAGAGGATTATTACTGAATCAGGTCCATGTAAGAAGTGGTTGTAATCTTTTTAATGTTGATTATTGTGATTAAATAATAATATGATTGTGAAATGTATAAGACGAATCACGTAACCTTAGTCTAAGTCCGACGTCTAAGACCTACGGACTTAGACGTCCGTAGGTCTTTTGTCTGGACGTCTGCAGCCGCGGACGAAGCGCTTTGTTCCCTTTTCTTAGTCTTTTTGAAATTCAAGCCTTTGAAATTGTTGAAAAAGTATAAAAGACTAAGAAAAGGGAACAAAGCGCTTCGTCCACGGCTGCAGACGTCCAGACAGAAGACCTACGGAGGACGGCGCCCTGGAGCCACGGAAAGACACGGCCTACTCCAGGGGTGGGCAACTCCAGGCCTCGAGAGCATAGATATATCTCTACTTCAACACACCTGAGCCAAATAATGAGGTCATTAGCAGGACTCTGGAAAACCTGACAGCACTTGGGAGGCGATTCAGCTCTTGGATTCAAGTGTGTTGGACCAGGGAGACGTCTAAGAGTTGCAGGACACCGACCCTCGAAGACTGGAGTTTGATATCTCTGGCCTAGATCAGACTGCTGTCCTCAACTCTCCCAAATAAATCTCCAGTTGCTGCAACAGACTGTGGCTAAAGATACCACAGCTGATGACAAGCTGAACCACACTGAAAACAACAACAAGATTGCATCCATTCAGAGGACGACTCTGCAGTGAAGAAGCAAGCATCTGTCCAAGGACAGCAAAGTCTCTTGTTGCTGAGATCATGTGCCATCTGAGCATCAGTCGAACTGCTCATTCATTAAATAGCTACACACATTAGGGAAAGGCAGTAGATTCAATATATGTGATTTTGAAATGAACTTGGATCTAAAACTATTGATTATTGAGTTTATGCTGTTGCTTCACCTTGCTAAATAAAGCACCATGAAAAATTCTAAGATGAGTTGTGGACAATCAAATTAATGTTGTCATCTTTTAATATGGAGTTTTTTTTTGATGATTATAAAAACTTATGGCACACGGTTCTAGAGATTTACAGGTTTTTAATGGTCACAACACACCTAGAGCTCATGTTGCTGCTAAAATTAATCTAGAAACAAGAACTCATTGTTAGACAGAGAGAGAGTTACTGTTAACAGGTGTGGTTCTTGCTCATTAACTGAAAAAGGGATTACCTGGATACCTGGATTGCAGGTAGTTAAGTGGCACTGGCTTAAGCAGATTGTTCCAGAAGCCCTGGTCAGAATAAGACTCAACAGGTTTAGGAACATTAATTTATTTCCAAAAAATGGTTGGGTGTTTTTTAGAAGCAGTAGAAACCCAAATGAAAGCATAAAAATGAGATTTTTGCACAGTGCTTCCCCTTTAAGAAATGACTTCAGACTTTCTCAGGTTGGGCAAATCTAATATTCTCCTTGTAAGACCTGAGTTAAAGTTTTCCACATTTATAATGAGCTTTCAAGTAAACATTCAACGCCATCTTAACAAAAAAACAAAAAACAAAAAAACATAAAACCGGTTAGCAAATCTATCTTATCAGACTTGATAAGAGAAAACTAACCTCCAGGCAACTTTTCAGCAAGATATAGGAGATTGTTTTTAAGTCAATAATTCCTTACTATTGATCAGTCAATCAAGCAATCAAATTTTATTTGTGTAGCACATTTCAGCAGCAAGGCATTTCAAAGTGCTTTATAATAAACACAAAGTCATGCAACATAGAATCAACAATCAAAAACTACATTAAGTCAAGTAATGCAAATAAAACCTTGAAATATTTAACCTACAAAAGCCAGTTAAATGTGATATTATTTATGAAAAAGTTCTAGTTTCACTGGCAGATTATTTCATTTATAAAATGACTTAAAACAACAACGTGGTGGATGAATGATAAGAACCAGTTTGTCTTTTCAATGAGAATGACTTGAACATCCTGGAGCAGCTCCATTTCTCTGCTGCTTCAGCGCCTCTCAGTGGTGAGATCTGGAACGGCAACAACAGTGACAGTAGAGATTCAGACCAATAACACAAATCACTCTTTGAGGTGAGTTTTCATGTATTTATTTAAGTTATACCTTATTTCTTTACATTATGTTATATAGAAATAATGTGGGGTAAAATATTTAGAATATTTCCTGAATATTATTTGGCTGTCAGCGGTTCTGGAGCTATTAATGGGTGATGTGTGTTGCTTATAAAATATAATTATTACTTTTTACATCAATGATCACATTAACTTGACCAAATATATATTTCTTCCCTTTCACTCTATGTGTCCAAACAGATCATTTAATTTGCTCTCAATTAAAATGTGAACATTTTATGAGAGCAAAGTGGATCCAAAGCCAGTTGGTAAATTAAACTGACCTCAGTTTTTTCTGTGTTGTGTTCTTAAAACACAGAACAGATACTTTTGCTTCAGTAACTGGACCAAGAAAATCAATCAGGCTCCACAAAGTCACCAGTTTGTGTAAAATAGACCAGTAAGTCAAACTGGATCTTGAACTGGAGAACATAAATCAGCTGTAAATGTTTCTGCTAAAAACAAACTGTTGTACTTTGTAATGAACCATGAATGTCTTTATATCTGGGTTAGTTTAATGTGTTTATTTAGTTTTAAGACCAAACTTAAAATAAAACACAATGAAAAAGTACAACTGAAGTATACCTTACAAAATTTGTAAAGGGTTTTAAAAAGTTTTGGGTTTAAACATCCCAATAAGTTCCACCATATTATTTCTATGGTTTGAAACTCCTTCAATGAGAAGCACAGAAGTGGTCAACTCAGTTTCTGCTGTGCACTGCTGGACCAGCTGGCTGAAAACAAAATCCGACATTTTTTTCCTCACTTACAAAAGAGACAAATTCACTTTTAGAAACATTTGTGTTCATAAAAACCCAAAAGGCTCCACTTACCATCACTGTTGATTAAAATTACAGTTGATTATTGACAGTGAAGCAACTAATTAATCCTCTAATATCAGGTTTCCACCCTTTGGTTAATCAATAAAGAGAATAACAACAACTAGGAATAAATAAGATCACATCTGAATGTATTTATCTTATATATTTCTGCATATAGACGGTAGTATTTCACTGAGGGATCCCAGTGAAAGCAACGTCCAAGAATAAACTTTCCTTTAGAGGATTAGTTGAAGGCTACGGTCCGGTCCGGTTCGGGTTCGTATCCTCAGCGTGACTCCAGAGAGCCGTGTCAGCTGCTACATCCTCTCCACTCCAGAGCTTTCATCATCTCACAACACAGCTTTTTTTTAAAAAAAAATACGTATTTAGAGCTGGAACGATTAATCATATTAATCATGACTAATTAAAATAATTGTCAACTAACTTAGTAATCGATTAATGGTTAACTGGAGTATTATGCAGACTCAGAAAAACGATCATTTGCTAAAAGATAAATTAACTGAGAGCAGTAATTAAACCAAAACTATACAAGAAATAGAAAAATAAGCACCATTAGCAATCCAATTATTGAAAATTAATCCGTTTAGCTACAAATTATCAAAAATAATGCTGTTTGTTTGTTTAAAATTAATTTTCTTTTTTTTTAAAAAAGGGGGAATAGATTGTGTATTTGCATCTACTGTTTTTTTTATATATATATAAAGGCCTCAGTGTTTAAATGAAAAATCTGCAGAATGTGGAACATTTTTTTAATACAAATATTCGATTAATCATCAGAATAATCGATTGAAATTATTAAAACAATCGTTTTATGTTTGTCTTCAAAACTGTGAAACCGTAAATAAAAAAAAAACAAAAAAAAACCTGGTGTAAACAACCAGCTACAGTAGTAAAAAATGTATAAAATTAATACAGACAGACAGATAGAGCTCTATCTGTATTTACAGTTGTCGTATCAGGAAGTTGACTCAAACAGGAAGCAGCTAAAGTTATTTGTTTTGTTTTGGGTTTTTTAAACTGTGGTTTTGACAAGTCACGCCCCTTTTTTGGAGTTTGACAGTCACCCAGCTGCGCTGTGAAGCCACGCTCTCACCTGTTATAGGTGTGTCTGGGCTGCAGCGCACCAGGCGTATCCTCTTTGTCTGCATGAACAACCCAAGCAGGAACTAGTATGATAGTGGAGGAAAATGGCCAGAGAGAAACCCTAACCCCGAGTGCTTTCCTCTACAAACAAGGACGCAAAGGAAAGAGAAGGGAAGATGAAAAACACCGGAGAAGTGCGAGGAAGCACCGACAAGCTGAGTAAATCTGAGAAAGACCAGGTGGGTAAACCTTTAGGAAGAGAAACAAGTAACGCGAGCTGCGTTATGACGGAAGAGCAAAGTGAAAGGTGTCCTCAGAGCAGCGGTATGCATTGTTGAGAGTCTCCAAAGTAGAGAAACATTATCTTTGTGTGCACCTTACTCGCTTACTTACTGTCGCTGACAGGTTATAAAAATGTTCTGTTTATGGAAACCAACGTCTCTGTAGCAGCGTCATTATGGAGGGAACGTAAAAGCCCAACGTAACGTTCAACACCACTTGTCTAACTAGTTACCGGAAGTTAGTTGACATACCGCACTGGGTAGTTAACTGAATAAAAGCTACCAGCAACACATTTAAACGGTTTTACACTTCAGAGACCAATGCGTCGGGATCTGGCTGCGCTTCTACACTGGGATTTACGACTTCATGGTGCGTTTAAGACAAGTCGTACAATAAAACTAGTGAATGTATGTATGCGTTTAATTATTACTGTTCACCTCAGATTCATTCAGACTTCCTAAATAACATTTTGACCATTTTAAAAATGTTTCTGAAGAAATATTTTGGTACGTTTTACAAAACAAACCTGAAAAAATGTCCTTTGAATTTCTCTAGCATTTTATCTGTTAACAATTTAATACTCTTAGAGATATTGTCAAGCAGTTTATTTTTAAAAAAAAACAACTAAATCTACACCAACACATCTTTTTCCAGTTTGTTTATTTGAATCCATTTATCTACTATCAGTAAACCTAAAACAAGCGACTTCTTACAGATCTGTTCAATAGATCTAGAAGCACTGAAGTTGCATTTGTATGGAAGAAGATTCATGCCACTAAGAAAACAAACAATTCTGAATCTCACAATTCTGACAAATGCAGATAAGCATTAAGAAATGCCCATATTTTTTAGATTAGATGCGAGTTGTGCAGGAGGAGAACTAATTTGTAGTTGGATTTGTGTGTTTTATTTCTTTACTCAGCATTCTGACGAATCAAACTGTTAAGTTTGTCTCCCTGGAACGGCCTTCACTTCATGTGGATGTAGTGTTTTCGTAGAAAATCGGACATGAATATCTTTCCATTCTTGTCATCAACCAGACTGGAGTTTTGTTGCAACTTGAAATCCTCGCTAAAGAGGTTTCCCTGGCCTTCTGACTGTTTTATTATTTTCAGCTTTTTCTGCAAACCAGGCGGTTTCACATATTTTGCTGCACTAAAAGTAACTGCATGCAAATAAAGACAATGATCCCTGACAGGCTTCTGTCGTCCACATTGTTCTACAGCTCATTTGACTCAATTACTTTAATCAAATCAAATCAAATCAAATTTTATTTGTATAGCACATTTCAGCAGCAAGGCATTTCAAAGTGCTTTACATCATA
>CAEGAD010023127.1:0-56329 GCA_903067055.1 Poeciliopsis paucimaculata
TCAAAGAACAAACTTCAGGACGAGTGCACTGAACAACCAACTTCTGCTTCGACGAAAACGACCCATAAAAAGAAATCAGTTCATTTCGATGATCTTCCCGAACCTCACAAAGTCCAAAGACCCGGTTGCAACGTTTGCTATGAGGAGGAAAGACGTCGAGTTAAAAAGAACAAACGTCACTCGGCCAGACGTCACTCTGAAGAAGCTTGTTGTTCCCCATTTTGACTGACGACATGTTACATCTGTCACGCTCCTCCTGATTTAAATGACAACGTTATTTGGTACAATGGTTTTAGGCAAGAATGTAAGTGTGTAAGTCTCAAATATCTGCTTGGCTCATCAATATGTCACCTAATTCCAATGTTGCTCTGACATTTCTGGACATGTCTTCTCCCGCTGTGTGCCCTTTTTTAACTTTGGGCCCCTCCAAAGGTCTCTGCACGGCCCTGGACATTTCTGTCACTGCTGATAGAAACGGCGATCGCTCCCCAAGGCGCACAGAGGAAAAACAATTAAATTACTAAAGAAGTCAATAACTCAAAGTGGTTTCGATAAGTAACTGTAGTCTGACTACTGCTTTTGAAATAGCAATGCTTTAAATTACTCATTACTAAAACTGACATCACTGCCCATGAAACCCCTGATTTGTCGTGTTTTGTTCATCTTTATCCCGTTTATGTATCGTTTTAATTAATTTTACACAAGTTTGATCTGATAACGCACAAACCAACGTCCCAGAGGTCTGAGAATCTTGAATGTGAGTTCATAAACTTAAGATTTACAAGGTAATTTGTAATGTGAGAAGAAGAAGGAAGTCAGGAGAAATGGGAGACCTAACAGCACGGCACCCGATACAAAATCAGTCCTTGCTTTGACTGTGTTTACAGATGGACAAACTCTATTTATTTCGAGGGCTCCATCTGTCAGGCCACTCTCTGTCACTAAAAGTAACTTCAGACGACGCACGTGATGGCTGGAAAGGAGGTCAAAATGTTGTCATGTGATATGTGGTTTACTTGGCTCAGACACTGAGAAAAAGCAAGTCACTGCTGCTGGCAGCTAACGGGTAAACACACAGAGGCAACAACTGGTGAGAGCGGTGATTATTAAAATTATCAGGATGTTTTTACACTGACAGAGGACACAAAAAGTAAAAACCTCAGTTTAAAAAAAAATTCTTATCTGAGACACTTTATGCTTACAAACAACACCAATACCTGGCCTGAAAGTCTATATGTGTTTTTAAAAATAATGTTTTGTGCTCATTCATTAGCCTCACAAGGTCAATTCCTCTGAAGAAAATATTTTGTAATACACGGGGTAGTGTTTCTAGCAGAGAGACAAAGTAAGAATGCTCATTTATGTATTTTTCTATTTCACTTATTTAGCTGGTTAAAAAAGTACTCTACTGTCAGCCTTAATAGTAATGATGTTTCTGTGATGTTCGGCTCCAAAAGCTCATTTTCAGTCAGAAAACTGAAAAATAAAAAGTAAATGCACTTTGAAATTAATAGAAAAGTTGTAATTTTTTTTTTTTTTTTTAAGATCTGATGATATTTGTCTCCTAGCGTCACATTAATGAAATGCCATTTAAAGCAGAACAGTGTCTGCAATAAGATGACCCCGCTAAAACTCAAAAACATGCCCGAACAACTTGTATCAAAATCAGAGTCTGTAGAAGTTTATTTTCTCCTTTATCCACGTTCTAACCTCACATCTTCTGCATGAGGAGTTTCATAAAAGAACATTTAAAAAATTGAAACTATGAAACACAACAAGCCCCTTCAGCGCTTGTGTACTTCCCTTTTTGTGCCGTTCTACTCGGAGTGTAATAATAGTCCTTCTTATTGCTTTTGAATATAAATGTGTAACTTAATTGATACCTCAGGAGTGATAACATCTCAGCGGCTCTGAGGGCCGTTCCACATCCCGTCTATATGCTGCTTATATGAGTCTCAATAAACCTGAGCAGGCGAACCCAGCATGAACCGGGTTGTGATGCTAATAAGCCTCACTGAGCCCACAGGGAACCACTGTAAATTCCTCATCACAACGCCTCCGTGTTAGAGTTTGCTTTTATTTTTAATAAATTACATTCACGTTTACTCATCAGTTAAATGCTGTCTATGAGAAGACGGCATTTAATTGCGTTATTGGATGTGTGTGAAAGGAGTGAACCTCCCTCCCCCCAACGTCTCCCCTTTGTGCCTTAAACCTAATCACTTTCTTTATCTGAGGAGACGCATCGTCTCGGTGCGTCTGAAGCAAGCCAGCACTCACACTTACTCACTTTTCATGATTAATTCAAAAGAAAGGGAGCCGATAAGGCATTTCAAAGTGCAAAAGAAAGAAGATGAAAAGCTGCGAGAGGAGAAACTCTGTCTCTCTCTTTTTCCACCAGTTTGTTCTGGGACTTTGTCTCATCTCTCTTGGGGGCGGAGAGGGGGATCTCGGTCAAGATCCCTTTTCTTGACCTCATCAGAAAGTTTTTGTCTTTCTGATGAGGGCCAAGCTCAAACTTGAAAAGCAGAGAACCAACAGGTTTGGGGGGCGGGGGGGCTGGTGCGAGTTTCGGGGCGGCGGACGAGGTTTCAGGAGGGAAAAGGAAGGCTTCCGGGTCCCAGTCATCGTCCTGGAGAAAGACACCAGGGAGTTGGTTTCATGTGGCAAAGAAAAACAGACATCAGCAGTTGTCAACGTGTGTGTGTGTGTGTGTGTGTGCAGCTGTTTAGAGGCACTCTCTCTCTCTCTGCTTCTTAAACACACACAGAGGAGGATGAGTGTTGCTTCCATATTGGCTCTCTCTCAGAAGGGGGGAGCTTTACATTATAAGCTTGATATTGATTGCAGGCACCAAGAGAGGGTCGGCTGACACCAGATCCTGCAGCCATATGTCTGCATGGATGCGACCACCAAACACACAACAGACACCCCTTTTTCTGCCTCGTTCCTGGTGGTCTTGCTGCAGGATTTACTGCGGCTGCCACATGTTTCAGGACAATTATTTCTCATTAAACGAGTCATCGTCTTGAGAAAGCAACCTGGTTATAATTTTGCTAAAATTTCTCTTTTTTTTCTGACTCCATAACACTTTTACCATCTGTTTATAGTTTGTCCTGTTTTTTAAAAACTATTTTGGTAAGATTAAAATTTGGGATGCACTGATTGATCGGCCAACTGACCAAATGGTGCCGTTTTTCTTAATTCTGGGTGATCGGCCCGATACTTGCACATAAAGATTTTATCCACCTTCCCAAGGGCGCTGAAAATCAGCCACCATCTCCTTTCGTTGTGTTTTGAGAGAGCGCTGAGTGACAGACCAGGTCATATCTAAACTTTTAAATTTGTCTTTGAGAGTGCGACCTCATCTGCAGATGACACTTGTATTGTTTTGCGAGTATTGTTCAACGTTTTAAAGAAACTAAGATGGGGACATTGAACGTTTATTGTGACTTTGTAATACCCAATGAAAAAAATTACAAAAAAAATTTTTTTTTAAAGCACAGTGATCAGCCGTGGTTTAAAACTGCAATCGGTGCAACCCTTTTTAAAAAATGTTCAAATCTTACCCCCAAACATCACACAAATACAACCTAATCAGTGCAAAAAAATAAAAAATGTATTAAATTATGACTTCATTTAATAAGATATCCAGACCAACATTTGTGAAGAAGAGATCGCCCACTGAGTCTAGGGAAGTTTGTGATAACTTTGAATCTGTCTTTTTCGTCACGGAGGATAAATGCTGGCCCACTGTTTGCAGAATTGCTTGAATTCAGCCATATCGAAATCTTATTGAGCATGTAAGCCCTAAGGTCACCTTAGGGACCCTAGGGTCTTTAAACTGGATTTAAGTCCAGATGTAATTAGGCCACTCCACTCGGGAAACAATGACACGTTTAATCCAAAAGTCTCATCATTTTCCAAATGGCTCTTCATGGCAACAGTCATGAACATTCATGAGGAGTCATAAGGAGTCATGAAGGAGTCTTCATGAACATGAAGACTCCTTCATGAAGGAGTCTTAGCTGCTATGACTGTTCATGACAGGTGTTATGTCATGTTTATGACAGTTTCATGTCAGATTTATGCACACAAATGAAGCGTCGTCGCTTTAAAAATTAAATCAACACTAGAAAACAGCTTTCGTCTTGACCTAAGTTATCATTTGTGCCATATTTCTTGACCAAAAGAAGCCGATACCAGATCTATTTTACCTGATGAAATCCTGTGC
Source organism: Poeciliopsis paucimaculata (assembly GCA_903067055.1). Classification (NCBI taxonomy): domain Eukaryota; kingdom Metazoa; phylum Chordata; class Actinopteri; order Cyprinodontiformes; family Poeciliidae; genus Poeciliopsis; species Poeciliopsis paucimaculata. The sequence continues at coordinate 4,235 of CAEGAD010023127.1, forward strand.
CTATAAACTTGCTAAAACCCTTTAGAATCAATGTAGATTGATTCTATGTGTGTTTACAGTTTACTGGGGCAGCAGGGTGACCTCCCTCACTGAAACTGTGACCTGAACAACAAAAACAAAAACAAAAAAAAGATTGCAAAAGCGCTCGTGGCTTATGAAAAGAGCATCATGTAAGCTTGTGTTTTGGGTGTGCTGCACCTTTAAACAGCGGGCGTGGCTCCGCTTACTACGGGCCCGCCTCCCGCGCATAACAGCCAACTCTCCGCCTCGCTCTGGACCATATTAGAACAGCGGTCCTGCGAAGTAACTGACCGCAGCCGGAGCGCGAACCGAGCGGACCGTCCGACGCGTCGCCGAGGGGGTTCCGACCCTCCAGGAGCAGACAGGGAAGCAGCGGGACGCTGAGCGCTTGGCAGCGGGAGAGCTGGAGTCCGGCGGAGCGGAGCGAAGGAGGGGAAGGACGGCCGTCGTCGCTGCGGGCTTTCGGGCTCTTTAATTTTTACGCGCGGGACCTATGAAGACGCGGACAGGTCATCCTCGCGCAACCTCAGGTAAACAGACTCTTTTATTCAGATGGCTCCGGTCCGCATGCGCTTCTTACACAACCGACACAGACGCACGGACGCTCTCTGTGGCGGTGATTTAAAGTTTGAGAGCTCGCGCAGCTTCCTCCGCGCTGCCTAATTAAGTGATGGGTGCGCTTCTCGGGCGCAGCTGTGCATTCTTGGAGCTTGATAAGCGCTATCGCCGAGGAGGAGCCAGAGAAACTCGTTTACATACGAGCTCGCTCCAGGTTTCCTCCAGCAGGCAGCCGAGACTCCTACCTTTACTCCAGCCGCTTAATCTATTCCAATCTAACCTAATCAGTCTATTCTGTGCTGAACCGACTGACCCCCCCGCCCCTCCCCCCCTCCTCTCTGTGACAACAGGGAACTGGTGGAGCTCTTGTTATGTAACGGAGGCTCTGTTGCGAAACTTGTAGTTGTAGGTCGGAACTTGATAACATTTCAATCACATTTTCACCCAAGTGATGCCCCAGATGGAGGCTGAACAAAAGCAATCCTAAATTCAGTCGCTATTTATTTATTTAAACTCAAATTGATTTGTTTTTATTAGGGACATGAATATAAAATTATTTATTCATTCTGGGGGGGGGGAGGGGATTTAATACTAAAATAATTTTTTCTTGGAGCTAAAATGTATATATTTTTTAGAAAAATATTATTTTTGTATAATTGTATAAATGAACACATCTCTGATGCAGCCTGTGTTCCTCCACAGACAGAAGCACCACTGAGTGATCCACGCCCCCCTGCAGCCCCCCTCTCCTCACCGCGCCTGTCTGCCTCTAATGCCGGGCATCAGTTCCGCCGCGCCTCGTTATGACAACTGGGAGATGGACCACTACCAGCACTACTTTTACGACGACCGCGATCCGGACGAGGACTTCTTCATGTCCACCGCGCCCAGCGAGGACATATGGAAGAAATTCGAGCTGGTTCCGACCCCGCCCACGTCCCCCGTCCGGCTGCCCGCGGAAGGGTCGGGCAAGGTCGGGCTGCTCTGTCCCTCTCTCGGGGACAAGCTGGAGTGGGTTTCTCAGTTCCTGGGGCAGGAGGACGAGCACAACCACCAGCAGCAGCAGCAGCAGCTGCCCTACAAGCTCGCGAGCAGCGGCGGCGACTCCATCATCATCCAGGACTGCATGTGGAGCTGCTTCAGCACACACACACAGCAGCTGGAGAGAGTGTTAGGGGAGCGTCCGCGGCTCGGCGCCGGAGGCAGCGTTTTGTCTCCGTGGAAAACCCAGGGTGCCCTCACCGACACGTGGCTCGCGGGTGGCCTGGCTGCGGACTGCGTGGACCCGGCTGCGGTGCTCACCTTCCCGCTTCCCGGAGGATGCAAAAGACCGATTTCATCCGGCTCAGAGTCGCGCACAGACTCCTCAGGTCAGTAGCTCGTTTTATTCACCAATAAAAGTGGGCGTTTCATATTTCCCCAGAGTGTTTTTTTAGAGATTTGGCTTAAGATGTCGCTTGAGCCTGAGATGTGAGAGTTGTGTGTCAGCAGTAGTTGGTCGGGCTCCTCCTGACTGCATTGCACCTTGGTGCATGCAACACATGCTTGAAGCCAAGAGTGACACACCCATTGAAACATCTGCTGCTTGGCGGGAGCCCAGCAGACCAGCTGCTCCCTCTTCCCGCTGCTCCTCCACTCTGACTTATGGCAGTGATGTCTTCCCAACTTCTGTTTGGCTCCGTTTTCCCCTGACTTTATACAGCAAGAGCCTTTTAACTGAACTTTATGCTACTAAAGAGGGGGAAAGAGGAAGCCATTTGTATCTTAGCATGAGCTTGTTTGACGTTCTCGGTGTAAGATAACTTTGACAATACAACAGTGTTTAAATTTACAACAAAACCTGTAACATGAACTCCTCAAATTATGTAATGCATTGATTATTACCGTCACAGTATCAGTCTTTGTTTCGATAGAGATTAAAAATTTTTTTTAAATTATTGATTTGTAGATGCACTGATGGGGCTTCTGACCGGTACCGATTTCTGGCCTCTTTTATGGTCTGATTACAAAGATTATAATAAAAGCTGAACTCTGTTTTATAGATTTTTGATAAAGCTTGTACCTTTTAATGCAAAACTTGATTCAAGATCGTCTTTTTTTTTATTATTCATCAAAACATGGGTCTCAGACTTCTTATCAGATTTCTAAAAAATTTAACTCAAGAAAGCATGTCGATGTGTAAGTTGTCAATTCATTTATAATTTTTTTCTTTTTTTTTACTTTTTAATTATTTTTTTAAATTTTCTTACTTTTATAATGTCATGTCACTATAATAACATGACATTACAAAAGTTCTTAGAGTTGATGCAGTTAGTATAGGGATAAAACAGATTGCAATTTTGAGTATTCGACCTGCTGATGGAAAATCGGCCGATTCTGACCTCCATCCAATTGCTCGGTGCATCTTATAACACTTTGTCTAGTGGTAGTTAACCAGCTGACCGGCGGTTGCTACACTCCATGCAACTTGAGATGCCCTTCAGCAATCCCTCTGTGACGGTGTAACAAAAAAAATAGGAGTAATTTTGAAATCAAAACTTTTAAAACCCTCTCGATGCTGGGGCGCGACCCGACTTCATTCAAACCTTGCTTCCCCTCGGTTGGAGCCCATATGACTGAGTTTGGTATGCAGGCTGCCATGTGATCTGTCGGGGTCTGGACTGCGCGTAATGGTGTGTGTGGAATGTCACAAAGGGAGCCTGTTGCTGCATTCCTGTGCTCCGACAGGCTGCAGCTACAATTGTCTGCGTGTGTGATCCGAGCCAGCCGGGGCCTTGAATAGAGCAGGATTAGCCTTTCAGGAGGTCGGCTCGCCCCGCGGAATTCCCCTGGAGGAAGCTGGAGGTGTGTCCCGCCACATTCTGCAGAATCTTATCTGCTTTGCGAAGGTTGACGGGCAAACGTAGGGAGGGGTCTATTACAGGGTTACTGCGAGGGGAAGAAAGAAACAGATCTTAACTTTTTTTTTTTTTTTTTTTTTGGATTCTCATGAGAATAAGTTTCTCATCGAGAATTTCATATTTTCTTTCCACTCGAGGAAACACTGTGGGAAACTTCTTCTCAAGCCATGCCTAGTTGAACATTGGCCAGCTTGTTTTAACAAACTTAAACCCCCCCCCCCACGTCTCTCCTTCCTGCCTCGTCCTCACTCTCAACACATGAATGAAGCGAGGGAATTCCTACTGAGGGGGCTGATTTAAAGGAGCGCTGGCTCAGAGTGTGTGTGTCTGTTCTCTGGAAGTGTGTGTGTCATGATGCATGTCAGAGTTTCCAGAGGTTTTGCTTCATTTTTACAGTAAAGGTTAACTCGATGATGCCGTCTGGAGAGAATGTGGTGGATTTTTTGCCTTCATTTGGTGTTGGTCTTTTGTCTGATCACATTTATGTTTCCCTTTTGGGATGATGGTGGCGGCGGTGGTCGGACAATCAGTGGTTTGGCAGTTCGATTCCCTCTACATCCGCCAATTTCATTGTATTCTTGAACAAGACTTGCCTGCTTGATAAACCGCTACGCAAGTACTTACCATTTGCCATATTCACATTTCAGATAACGAAGACGAAAACGATGAGGATGAAGAGGAGATCGACGTGGTGACGGTGGACCAGCAGCAGCAGCACCAGCAGCAGGAGCGTAAACCCCGTCGACTGGTCAACACCCGCAAACCGGTGACCATAACGGTGCGAGCAGACCCCCACGACCCCGGCACCAAGCGTTTCCACATCTCCATCCATCAGCAGCAACACAACTACGCCGCGCCCTCCCCAGACACTCTCCCTGCGGCTCCCGAGCCCGCCCGGAAGAAGGTCCGACGGAAAGTCCCCACTCCTGCAACTCAGCCTCCCCAGAACTCTCTCTACAACCAACCCCGGCCCGGCCACGCGCCTCTGAACTCGGACAGCAGAAAGTCTCACACCGCCGCGGCCGGGGCGAGATCAGAGTCCCCCAACCTCAGTGCGGCCTCTCCTACCTCGTTCTTGTCGCCTTCGTCTCCATCCAGCTCCTCCTCGTCATCCCACCGGAGCTCGCGGTCAAAGCCCGCTTCCCGCCTGTCGAGTCCCCTGTCCTCGGACTGCGAGGACACGGACAAGCGCAAGGCGCACAACTTCCTGGAGCGCAAACGACGCAATGACCTCCGCTCCCGCTTCCTCTTGCTACGGGACGAGATCCCGGGGTTGGCGGACTGTGCCAAGACCCCCAAGGTGGCCATCTTGACCCGAGCTACGGAGTACCTGCAGCAGCTCCAGGCCACCGAGAGACAGAAGTCTCAGGAGAGGAAGCAGCTGAAGGCCAGGCAGCTGCAGCTGCTGCAGCGGCTGGCGCAGCTCAAACGCTCCTGAAGGCCTGAATCGACCGTCGCCTCCACATGAACACTTTAACTGAAGGCGAACTACATGAAGTGGGGAAAACACTGTTCACTAATCATGCTGGATTAGAGGAGGTGGATTTGTTTTTTATTTTTTGCTATCTTTTCCTTTATCCTTTTTTTTTTAATTTTTTGTGGTTTGCACATCAGCTTCTGAGTGACAGAGCTACCTGGACGGCCGTTTTCCGGCTGGTTTCCCTTTTAGTATCCTGAGGTCTCAAGGGATTTCTGTTGGATCTTGCAAGGTGGAATTTGCAAAAACACTCTTCACTAATCATGTTGGATTAGCGGAGTTGGATTTGTTTTTTATTTTTTGCTCTCTTTTTAAAAAACATTTTTTTACTTTTTTTTTTTTTTGTGTGTGGTTTGCACATCAGCTTCTGAGTGACAGAGCTACCTGGATGGCCGTTTCCGTTTTAGTATCCTGAGGTCTTAAGGGATTTCTGTTGGATCTTGCAAGGGGGATTTAACTCATGGTCACTCAATATTTCTTAAATGTACCCCCGAACAAAAACTATTAAAACTGGTTTTACAATAAAGTTGGCATTGTCAATTGCTTTGGTCAAAGCCCCTGTTCTTTAGTACCTGGTCAAGAATGTCAAAATTTATGATTTTGCCAATACATCTTAGTTTTTCAGGCTTCCCTAATGACTTTCCCCTCTATTCTTCTCATTTCCCTCAGCAGCAGTTGGCCAGTCCTTGTTTGAAACTGGCTTGAAATGGAGAAGTTTGAGCGACTTTCCCTGAGCCATACCCTCCCTCCTCCATTTATTGCCCTAATACCATTTACTGCTGCATGTTACAACAAAATCCTTGCAGTTACAGCCTCATTTTTTAAATTTTTTTTTGTAGCATTTTCAGAATGTCTGAAATGTTCTTCAATACAGGTCATCTAAATAATAATAAAAAAACACTAAAATATTTACTGAGATTTATTGTTGTGCCATGAAAATCAACCAAAAGGTGAATGTCAGCTTAGGTTAAAATTTGCTTAAATCTGTGTTTTTGTTTTTTTTTGTTTTTTTTTTTAAACGTACCATCTTCTAATTGAAGCCAAGAGTTCCAGCTGTATTTATTTCATCTTGCTGTCTGATTTATCTTTTTTCTTTTTTTTTTTTATCTATTTGATGGAATGCCTTTAGGAGCCTTTCTATGTATCTAAGCTATCCAGTTGGATGTTCCGTTTATAGATCCTTGACTGTACAGTGAAACCAAAACCTGAGCTAAGTTTACTCATCCCAGTTTCCTGTAGGGCTTGCTGGCTTTTCAAAGATGACTCAAAGCTTCTATTTTTGTTAATAAAATTCTAAAGGAGGAAGAAAACCCGTTGAAATAAAACACCACTTTGTCACTACATTTTGTTTTTTCTTTTCATTGCTGAGCTTAATAGTTGGATGATGCTTCCTTGTATAAGTCAAACAAGATAAGTTTTCTATTCTATTTTCCTACAAGTTTGTGTTTAATATTAAACTCACCAATTGATCTTATGCCCTTTTGGTCGTCTGACGAAATGCACTTCGTCCGATCACCTGCAAACCAAACCTACTCTGACTGAACCCCAAGTGACAAACATCCAAACAACTTCAAGACAAGATGGCTTCAGGTCGAACAAACTCTGACTAAGGGACGGCAAAGGAAAATGTCTGAGAACCAACCCTCCACTTTAAACAGTGTTGCATTAATTTGGGTGATCTTGAGTTTGGAGGAAATCAAAATCTATACTTCTTGACTTTTCCTAGAGAGCGACTGAAAAACACTATGAACTCACATTTTTGCCCTGTAGGCTCTTGCAAGGTAGGTGTGCAGAAAGCTGTGACTTTAAGGTTTCTGATCATGTTTTCATTTCATCCCTCGGTTCTACATTGACAGAAAAAAGGAAAAAAAACTTCCCTCAGTGGAATCATAACTCAGGATTGGGTGTAAGGCCCGAGAGTGACTGGGTCCTCAGAATGGCGCCAGCAGTAAGACGTTTTTCTTTCTTTTAGTAGGACCTTTACTGGCCAACGTCCTGAGACCCAATCTGACGTCCAGTATTTTCACCACACTGCTGACTTTACGCAGAGGCTGTTGCTGTTTTCCATGCAATGCCCTGCTTTACTGCCATTCAGGACCTTGTTTGGTTTGGACTGGTCGCAGTCATAGAAACTGGGGACATTGCTTATTTGCAATAAAGGCTCTACTTTGATTTTGGAAAAAAAATATCTCGGCATTTTTTGTTTTGTCTGGGTATCTCATGAGCCTGTATGGTAAATAAAAATAAAGTAACGTTTTCACATTGATTTCCATGGCTGAGCTGATTGACTGGTTTCCATGTTGGATCTCTAAGGTTGCTTTCTGAGCTGGATTAGGGGGATATTTCCCCACATTGGGGTTGCTCTAGTTAAATGGTCGAGAATCTGAAAGCAACATTTTTTGTAGTTTAAATTAGCAGAAAATAAAAAAGAAAAAGAATGAAAATAAGAAAGCAAGAGAAAAGTTAAAGATTAAACTGTTACAAACCAACCAGGGCAGCACAGTCCTTTGTGTGTTGTTGCTGTCTTTGTATGTGATGACATCAGGCATTAGATAAAAAATCAATATAAATCAATACCGGAAGATTAAAAGCCAAGTGTTTGAATTCGTGTGTCTGATATACATCCAGTGACTGGCTGTTATTTTTTTATGCTCGGCTCCATCTCCCGATTAACTTTTGTTTTGCAGCAGTCTCCAGGGCAACCTCCAAGCATTTTTTGTCATGGCGACAAGCGTCAGACCTCGTTACTGCAGCAGCAGCAGCAGCAGCAGCAGCAACAGCAGCATAGATAGTTTCCATAGAAACCACGGCAACCGTGCAGAAAATGTCCCCGTAAAGGACATTTACGGGGACTCGACAGCTTAGTGCTGTCGAGTTGACAGCACTAAGCCGTCCTCGAGGCGGTGAAGATCCTGTTGCCTCAAACTAGAACGAAAAAATAAAACGGTCACAAATAAAACAGTGGAGTTTAACCGACTGAAACGTCAGAAATGATAATAAACAGATAACACTGAATAATCGAATGTAAAACACACCGGCAGCCGCGAATAACGGCGGATTCACCAGCGTCGCTATGGCGACGGCAGCCCAGCTGTCGCATGAGCCACAGCCGGCTTCTGCGCACGCGCGAGTTGTGTCAGCCGGGCAGCGGGGGAGGAGACGGCATCATGGCGGCCTCCACTCGGAGCGTGCAGCGCGTCTTACGGAGAGCGACGGCCCCGTCGTTAGTCGTGATCCTGGGAGCGACCGGTACCGGGAAGTCCAAGCTGGCAATCGAGATCGGAAAGCGGCTCGAGGGAGAAATAATCAGCGCCGACTCCATGCAGGTGAGAGGACTCGCTTTGGACTTACGGAGAGAATGCTAGCCGAAGCTGTGAGCTATTCTGGTAGCTGTAGCTCATTCCGACAACGTTTCATAAGGAGATAAATGGACTGCGGTTAAAACTACCATGAATCAGATTGTTTTCTGTCTGCACTGCCTGTGTTGGACTCTGCAGCGACGATCAGATCAATGACTAAACCCCGTTTAAAACATGTTCTCTGCAATGCATGAATGTGGGCAGGATCCAGCTGTAGCTGTAAACGTGAAGAGTGAAGCAATCCTGCAATCCTAATTTAAATAGACAGCAGTGACGTCATATACAGTGTCTTGCAAAAGTATTCATACCACTTACACTAAAATCAGAGCATGTACATTGCAAGAAACAACAGAAATCTTGATGTACATGTTGACTGTAAAGTGGGGAAGCAGAAAGCCCTAAATTAAAGCCCTCCATCACTTTACATGACAGGACTGAGATTTTTTCCTGATAATGTGAGGTCAGTTTTTTGTTGTTTATGTTTTTTTCCTAGATCTGATACTCTGCATTATGGCCTCACATTTCCTCAACTTCCCCTAGAAATCTTTATTTTGTTTGTTTATAAGGCATGCTAATCCCTCCAGGACAGATTGACCAAGGTCTTGTTGGTTTGGAGGGACATGAAGATCATATTGCAAATAAAACTTCTTACCAAAAATATAAAAACTCACGGGGCAGAAAGTAATTTTTGAAAATGACAGGTAAAAGTTAAAATTTCTCCTGTGTCAATTTACAGGTAACAACACATTGATATCAGCCCCATAAGCAGAACTGAGCGGATACTAATAACATTTATTTTCACGTTGTTGTTTGTGTTTTGGAACGGTGTTGGGAATGCTAATTGATTTTTTTTTTTTCAGTTTCGAAAGGGTAGGAAAAATATGGTATCAGTAAATATCAATTATTGGACATAACAGCAATATTAACATTGGATATTGTTATTGGGACAATTTCTTTTTTTATTATTATTATTGCTGCATCTCGCTGCAGACCTTGGACTTCTTTTGCAAAAATGGTTAAACACATAAGAACATAAACCAGCTTGAGTTGTATAAGTTTGGACTGACTTGTGTTGAATGTTACCAGAATATAAATTAGAATCAACGGTTACATTTTGAATCGAATTGAATCTTTCAGAATTTGACACCTTCTGTCTGGAAATCTTGAGCTTCAGTGAGTCAGGAATCTCTGAGTGAGAAACGGTCTTCAGTCTTCAAATGATTCGGAAATGCAGAATCATTACCGTCTCTGGAAAAATGAGACGGTCGGTCTTCGTTAAGGAAGACTGATGGAGACGTGGTAATGGCAGCATCATGCTGTGGGGAGAGAGAAGCGGGTCAGAGTTCGCAGATTTGAGGTCAAGGGTTAGCCTACGTTGTTCTGGTGGAAGCCAGAGCTGCAATGTCATCATCCAGTCAAATCAAAGTCAGGTCAATAAAGGCTTTGATGTCAACGGCTCTATAAACACAGGACATGTGGAGCGTGAAAATGTAAATAATATGTTTTTGAATGGCCCAGTCAAAGGCCAGAGATCAGTTGATTTGGAAATGTAACTCACGCATTCCTGAAATCACTGTGCATGTTGCCCCTGACAATAAGCAGGCAAATGGATAGACTGTGTGAACTTATTTTGTCTTTTTGTGATTCTCATGGATCCTGACTTTTTCCAGGTGGTTCCTCAAATTTTTCTTGCTTTCTCGGACAGCTAAATCAACTTTTTGGGTAAAAACGTGTTTAATTAGGCAACAGTCAAACAGGAATGTGTGGGAAAATAAATGAAGCCAAAAGTATGTCATCACTTTTGATGGGCATAAACTCTCTCTGTGAAGGCACTGAAAAACTCTCACTCTTATTCGCTCCTCGAAGCTTGTTTTTTTTTTGGGTGGGAGGTTCTCAGACTCTGTTGCTACAGCAACCCGAGGGCATGCACGCAAAAGAAAAGGTTGGAGCAAAGGCCTGAGATTGGGTCACATCTGAAGCGACTCCAGTTCTTCACACCTGCGACTGTCCAGAGGTTGTTTTTCCTGAGTGCAGCGTTCAGCTAATCACATCTTCCATCCCTGCTCCTCTTACCTCAGCAACAACACACCTCCCCTCCCCTCAACTCTGCATGCATTGTCCTTGAAAGCCCGTGTCCCTGTGGGGCGTACCTCCTCCTGCAGTCACCTGGTGATGGGCAAACTGGGTTACACTAATAACATCTCAGCCCAGAATATCTCTCCACGTTCGGTGGAGAAACAGTGGCCCAGTTACGGCGAGGCAGCCACAATCTTCACAATCTGCGGCCTTGTCGCGCTCCTCCTCTTGTTGGTGTGGGTGTCGGTGTCAGAAAGCGGGAGAGCCACACCGACACGGAGAGACGGCCTATGTGAGAATGGGGCTGTGTGTAGGTCCGAGCCGGACCATGTTGTCTTTGGGATAGGAAACAGTCTGGTCTTGTTTGGGAGAAAGCAACATTATGCTGAGCTGGTGCACATTCAGCGCCGCGCTGCGCCGGCCCAGCAACTGGTAGTGAATGCATACACTGTGGCCACTGGGAAGTGCCTATTGTCCCATGGAGAATTGGTTCCCACACTCCCTAACACTCCTATTGTATTACTGTCACCCGCCTCATGCTCCATGCCCCAACCCACAGTTCATTGGACATGCAGGAGGGATATTATTCACTCATTAAATGAACATGCTATCTCTGGCACACACACAAGTGTCTTGCTTGTACTGTTCTTGAAAGAGGCACTGCCAAGTAGCGTGAGTCTGAGGTTCCCAAAGTGGGATCCAAGGATCAATAGGGGGTTCTTTGACTAAGACTATGAATTGGGAATAACTGATTTCAGCTTATTGGTTAGGTAAGGGCAAAATACACTGTGCACGGCTGAAAATATGTCCCTGCTATTTTCTTTTATCTTAAATTGCAGTGGCAGCATCTGGTTGGCGGTTCTAACACATGGGAGGCAACATCGCTCCCTAGTTATTGATTTCCTACAGGACTTTCACGACGAGGCAACAATCATTTACCGTCCTCCAACCAAGCCACCAGCGAAACTTGTGTAAAATTTTGAACTTGCGTGCACATCTGTGCGTGCAAGCTCCAAATTTCACATTCATGAATTTCTTTGCTCGCTCTTCTGGAAAAGGAAAAGCAATGGTCGCCTCATTGTGCAAGTTATGTAGGAAATGAGTAAAGAGGGAGTGAAGTCGCATCCCGTGTGTCCAGCCCTGTAGGCTGTAATCCCCTTCTAATCTATCTCTTTCAGAACTTAAATGTTTCCAGTGAAATATATGACAAATATAGAAATTTTTCAGGGAGCAAAATTGGTGGCCTTTTCTTGTCGTCGTTTGCCGAGAGGCGGGGTATACCATGGACGTCTCGGTAGTTCATCCCAGGGTAACATGGGACACACTGGATGGTTCACACATCATCTCACTTCTAAGTTAATTTCTGGAGACCAATTAATTTGACATTCCTATTTTATTTTTGGACTATGAAAGAAAGCCAGTGGAAGGGAGCGCATTTACAGTGTGAAAAAGTCTCCATCCAATATAAAGAAGTGTGTTTGTGTGCACTATTTAATTGGTGAAATCAGGTTCATGAGATCCTGCGTCCTGAGATGTGTCACAGCATCGCTTGCAGACAGCACTTTACAAGGTGTTGTTTGCAACGAGAAGTGGTTGACATGGAGGGTGACGGCGACGAAGGAAGGCTGAGCGACTCATGTGAGCAGCGCTCAGACTGAAATATTTCATCCGTGCAGTTTGAAGCGCTCGTAATCATTTTACGAGCTGCAGGTTCTGCCGCAGTGCAATCTGTCAGCTGCTCCCTCGTTTTCCATAAGTCAGTGATGATGCTTTTAGTCGTTATGGCGCATCATCACATCATCAAGTCTCACATCGTTCTGTGCATGTGCGACATAAGACCTACAAGGAGCAGTTTAACTCCCCTATGCATTCCAGGAGATCTATAAGAGATTTAAAGTGCTTGTAATATCCAGCACAGAAATGTGTATGCTCAAAGTTTAGTCTTAGTGTATTTTTCTTTGGATGTCAAACTAATTGTACGGATGTGCTTCTCGTAGCCGTCTTCCGAATCGGTCTGAGTTGAGCAAAATTTAGAAAGTTTGAGGCGACTCTTGCTCAATTTTCCGCTTCTTTGTTTGTCCTTGCCGTGCTGCACCATCCAATTCTTGCTTCCATTTCCTTCCTGTTTACAAATGGTCCACCAGTTTCCTCAAGGACGGTGGAATTTATGCTGGATTCTCTGTCGGAGAACTTTTCATGTCCTCCTTCAGCAAAGTATTTCTAGTGCATTAGATTTCCACCTCCATGCGTCACAGTTGGTAGGAGGCTCTTTTCCTGGATGGCTCTATTTGGTCCTGGTGTCCAAATAATTCAATGTCAAACTAAATCTGCCACAAATGTTATCCATCAAGCCCGTCCTTCATGTTTTTGTTAGAGAGGGAAGCGCTAAGGACGTCATACTGATTCCACTAGGTTCTTCAAATGGTTATTAAAATTTAATGGAAAACAGTTTCTTCCCTGCCAGTCTGAAGTGACTAATACAAAGGTACTTTAGTACTTTTCCCTCTCTACCACAATGTTTTGGAGTGAGAGAAGCTTATATAAGTTTGGTGTTTCTCACCAAACTTAGCATAAAGCTGCAGAAACCATCTGCAAGTAAGCAATTATTAAAGAGGCTGTAAAAAAAAAAAAAAAAAAAATCATAACAAAACAAAAAAAAACAAACATTGTGGGTTAGAGTGGTGGAAACAACGTTTTCAAGGTGGGACTCAACGTTCTGAGCTGGTACGCAATAAACTGGAGGGACAGACCAAATGTCTCCAGAGATGAAAGCGATTCCTTTAGAAGATCTCCGCTGCAGCAGTGAGGGAATTTTTATTCCTCCTCGAGCTTTGTTTCCCTTTAATGTGTTACAACCGCGACCAGTGGAGCTTTTACCACCTCCTTGCGGCTGCGCTGGTTCATGTTATTTGCTTGAAACCAGTTAACGCACAAGTGGGATTTGCATTTCCTTCTTTGTTTTTTTCCTTCTTTTCTTTTTCTCCTTCTGAACATTGCTTCAGATTTGCTTTGCAAGTGAATGGAAACCCGGCTATTGTCTCCGGCAGATAAATTGTTGCACTGCAGGGAGTGAAAAGGAAGCTGGGGCTTTTTTGCAAAGGGTGGGAGGGATGGCTGTTGGCTGTTGGGGGGGCGAGGAGATGAGGGTTGTTGGGGTCATAATGAAGGGCCATCTAATGCCCTGGGGGGCGGAGGGCAATTTTTACAGGTCAATGCGCATGCATGCATCGTTACTTTGGTTTGCGTTGTGCTTGGAAGTGTTGGTGGCCGATGACCTTTCGCTTTATGCACGTCTGAATGAAGGCGCCGCCCGTTTGCTCTTCAGGATGACATGAGCGGTGAGAGGGAGGCGGACTGGTCGGACTTATTAGTTTTCTGCCGAATGAGACGGAGAAGGGCCGAGCAGCAGGGCAGCTGTCAAGTGTCGTCTTGGCACTTACAGTCCCGTAAAAGTGCAGTAAACGAGGCTCCTAAACGGCGGACACCGCGACTTAGGGTTAGCTTTCTGTCATAATTTCGGAACATGAGGTGGTTTCGCCGTTCTTCCAAAACCATTGGCTTATCCTTGTGTGAAAGCCATTTCATGACTGCAGCAGCTATGTGTCACATATCCCTCTGATTTGCCCCACAGGCATCCCTTCCTCCTCTGCTCCTTCTCCCTGTGCGTGTTTATTTCTCTCTCTCCCCACGTTGCTGTATCTCCGGCTGTGTACTGTGGCTGTGACCTGTCTGGGCTTTGACGTGTCTGTTTGCATCGCATCTGAGGCGATGCTGCCTCCCACATTCGGCACATACGACGTGCCGCTTCATGTCCTCCAAGCCGGTCCGGCTGATGAACCCAACGTGATCAACGTGTTCGCGGGTCTGAGTGTGAATTACCGTCTGCGGGGCGTGGCGATTCTGGTCGGTACTGTAAGCCGGAAAAGGAGGATGGCAGGATGAAGGAGGAGGAGGAAGAAATGAAGGAAGAAGAAGGAAGAGAGGAGGGTGATGGGTATACGGCATGAATGATTTATTAGTCTGGCATTACTGGGCCATTCCCCACAGAGAGACGGAGCAAGAGGAAGATGGAGAGATAAATTGATGAAGGATGGTGCCCTGAAGGGAAAAATAGAAACTGCACGAAGAGAGAAAAAGAGGAAGACGGTGATCTATCTGTAAGTGTAACTCAGGAAGAGATTCGGAGAGAAGGTTAAAAACAAACTGCCTGGGGTCAAACCGGGGAGGCATTCCACCATCTGCAATCTGTACAAACCGAGTCAGAGTGACCATTTGAATCAAAGCAGTGAGGACGGAGGCTTTATCATGTCTGACTTATTATTCGTCTAAGCCATTGATGAATGAACCGGGGCCACGTGTTTTGTCCGATTCGTCATTTTTTGCTTTTGCCAATTTTGGTCACTTCACACCGAATTTTCTATGGGACTAAAACAATGTTTAATGCCCATGTCTAAAGTACATCTTACCTGTCTGAAAAACTAAATCTCATGGGCAGTGGAGACAATATTGTGTGAAAGTAAAGAAAGGAAAAAATAACGTATGTTAAACGCACAACAGTCTTCAACAAAAATCAAAAATCACATGAGGCCATTGCTATTGTTTAGTGGAGGAAAGATGACTGCTTTTAGAGAGGTGCTGATTTTTACGTTTCTTCATACACATTTTACTTGTTTTTTATTTTTGACAAACCCGACTGTTCCAATATGTTGAGTTGCGAAGGAGAAAGAACGCTTGAAGGTCAACGATTGGTTGGTTTCAACCAATCAGTCGGTTGGTTACAAGGTTTACCATCGAGACGCGATGCTGTTCAACATCCACACGCT
The DNA here is from genome assembly GCA_903067055.1 of Poeciliopsis paucimaculata. Taxonomy (NCBI): domain Eukaryota; kingdom Metazoa; phylum Chordata; class Actinopteri; order Cyprinodontiformes; family Poeciliidae; genus Poeciliopsis; species Poeciliopsis paucimaculata. The sequence goes on from CAEGAD010023127.1 coordinate 19,449, forward strand.
TTTTTTATTCTAACACGGCACTTAAAAGTGTTAGAATAAACACTTTTAACCTCTCTGTCTGTCCACACAAATTTATTTCTTAGTGCCATGTTTAATTCCAAACAGGAAGTTGTTTGAAGGATCGGGATCGGCTGATGTAGGTTTTAGCTTTTCCCTACAGTGCCCCCTATGGGTTTGGCAAAACAACACTAAGCGTTGTGATTCAGCAGGATGAACACTTTTGTTAAACCGATCAGGTGTGGACAAGATTATATTATAGAAACTAATATCTCTGCTACATCGTTTTAAAAAGATCTGGCTACTTGTTGACTGGGCCTTAAAATACAGAGTCTGAAAAGGTGATAATATTAGAAGTAGCTCTGTATGCACACAAACCATAATAACGAATATTATTATATTATTTAAGCTTCCTAAATAATTCTTGGTTAAAATGTATACATGTCATTAGTAACGTTTCCCCCGTTGGCTCCAGTCTGTTTCTTGTCTTGTCTTTACCCTGTTCGTATCTTAGCTTTTGACTGAATGAGCGCTTGTTCTCTTCACCCCTTTCATTTATCCTCCCTCTATTCTGCTTCTCTCTCTCTCTCTCTCCATTCTGCCTTGCCCCTTCCTCATCTATGTGGCAGAGGAACAGCTGTCTCGTGCAGGGCGTAAGGTTGGCCAGGCCGCCGGACTGCAGGCTCAAACACTGAGCTCATTGTCTCACACGCGCACACACACACACACACACACAAACACACTCTCCCGTTAAGCCACTCGGTCACATCCATTCACATTCATTTCACAGTAAGACGGTAGGAGGAGGGGAACTGAAACACCTGAATCGCCTGCTCTCTCCCTCCCCCATTATCTGGGTTTTCATGAGATTAGGAATCAGGGACATTTAAGGTGATGAGTTCAGACTCCGAAACATTTCCTGAGGGATTCTCTTTTCTACTTCTTCCAAACAGTCACGGGTTGTTTCATTCCTTCGCTGCCTTGACGTAGCTTCCCAGTGCAGCGCCTCAGAAAAGCATTCAGAGCCTTTGAATACATTTTGTCCTACTTCAACCACAAATCAAATGACTAGGTCATGCTAGCCTATGAATGTCAGGGTTTCCTCCAGTGTATTATAAGCCTGGCGGGCCACCAGGCTTTGCTTGTTCCCCCGCCAGGCTTAGCATCGCTTATTTATTTAAGTTTTTTGTTTTTGTCAGTGTGTTTGCATTATTCCATTAGCATTATATCACTGATATAATCAAAAATGGTTTCAAAGAACAGTACTGTCATTTATCGCAATAACCTTCGGAACGATTTATCGTCCAGAAATACCTATCATGACAAATGTTCTTACGAGATGTTCGAAGCTAGTTTGGATGTTTTTTCTCCTCTTTGATTTATTTGTACTGTTGTCTTTGTTTTCTTCTGCTTTTTTAAAGAAACCCCTCTGAGGCCTTCACATGACAAAATGTTTCAAAAAATAAAAAAATAAAAGTGTTCTCATGTTAACGGTGTGAGAACTTTAGCTAAATTGTTCTGTTCCCTAAAAGGAAAAATGCCTGACGGCATCTTTTGCAGATTATTCCAAAACCGCTTTATGGATTTATTTTTACTTGTTTTAAATCGTCGGACGGTGTGAAATATGAGCCGGTAGATGTAAGTGATTATCGATTCTTTTCCTGTCCGTCTGTTGATAACCGTATTCTGTGTCGTCGCTCCGGCTCAGCTGACGGCCAGGGGAAAATGATGAGCATCATTTCACATATTTACTTAGCAGGCTGCGAAGGAGTTATGCGCTTGTCTTAATTTATAAATTTGTGGAGGCATTTTCTTTTCGTTTCCTCCAGACGACATGTAAACACCATTAGCTTTGCCAGCTCTCGTCTTTGATTTCTTTATGACTCTGAGCTCCAACGTCGCAGCAATTTGTAGCTCGTTTCCACCGCCTCGACTTGAAGTCTTAATTTGTCTCTCATTTTCTCTCATTTGCTGCCCTCGCTCAGAGCTTGTATTTTTTTCCCCCTTTTCCCGCCTCTCCACATTTTCCAGTTGAGTGACTCTTTTTGTACGTTGCATCACCTGCGTTTTCACTTGTCTTCTTCATCTTCGAGAAATTAATGAGCGGATGCTTCTGCATCTATTTGATGTGCATTAAAGCCATTAAGAACAGAGAAAGTGGCTTTCTGTCTGTCTCTTTCTTTTTTTGTTTCTTTCTTTTCTTCCTTTCCTGCCTTCTTTGGTCCTCGCTTTCCTTCTTTCTTGTTTTTTGTACTTTCTTTCTTGTAGTTTTTCTTTTTTTTCTTGTTTTCATTCTTGCACTACTGATTGTTTTGTTGGGAAGTGTTTTTTTTAATGTGGAGTTTATTTGTCTAAAGTGGCTTTTATATTTGGTGCTGGTTTTAGAAAATAAGAGCTACTAAGTAGAAATTGTAAAATGTTTTTTATAGGACAAGTAAAATTTGTAAAATACTTAAATAATGTAGTTGACACAATCTTCATTTTGATGGTTAAAAACAGTAAAAAGTGAATTGGCTCTTAACTCTGTTTATGTAAATGTTTCTCAGGATATGAAATTCACTTTTTTAAATGTATATTCATTGAAAAATGTGTGTTGTTAAAATAAATTAAAAAATCTCTACTTTTCTTCAAAATACACAGATCCCCAGATTTCAAATGCGGTGTGCTGTTTAAACTTTGTGGGTCTCCATGCAGCATCATCCATAGATCACCCATTCATCGGCTCGTGGTTTTGTCATGCAGAGAAGCCGTGCATAATTTATCACCCTGGGTTCCTTCGCCCTCCCCTGCTCCTTTCTTTTTGGCATGCTGCAGAGCTGAGAAACATTTGGTGGAGAACATTATAACCTCCTCCCTCCCCTTTTTACGCCCATCACCAAGGATGTGATCAATAACCCTCACTGGTTTTACCCATGCCTGTTTCCTGGAGTGTGTCGTATTGTTGACCTGCTATAGAGCATTCAGAGCAAACAAACGTGGTCAGTCCTTATCAAAATGTGGAGGAATTGTAACAAATCTCCAAGATGACTCCATCTACGTGTTATATGCTCAGCGATTGAAATTCAGGTTGAAACCAAACCAAGTTGAGTTTAATGGCTGAGCTTTAGCGTTGTTAGCAGCTAACAGTTAGCCAGTTGTGGTATGTTTAATTTTTGTTGTTGTTGTGTATCGTCCTGTCGTTCACTTACCTCTGAACTTGGAAGCTAACTCATAGAGGTCTTGTAGTGGACGTACAGCGGGCTCGTGTTTATGACTAGCGCTTTAGCGTTAGCATAGCTAACTGTTTAGTTTGTGGTGTCCACAACTGGAAGCGGACAAACCTACAGCATAAATAACTTCCCTTTTGTTTCTCAATGAGACTCTAAAGGAAAAATGTCCACCTTTACCTCTGTCTCAGTGTTTCACTGGACAAAGTGCTGACAGCTACTACGCTGCTCTTCGTGAGGCAGACGCCACGTAAACCAGAAACATTCTGGCTTTTCCAAATTGCTAAATCTCACGGGACCTCTTGTACGTCTGTATGTAATTGTTTCTGTTTGTAATTGGATAAAAATACGGTTAATTAAATCCACCCAACTCTTTCTAAGTCATAACTTAATAATTTAGCATAAAATGATTTGAACTTTCATTCAGCAGATAGTGTCCTTTTGGACAATTCTATACAGAAACTATATTAAAAATAATATACTTTTAAAAACATGCAACTGTACTTTTCTTTTTTTTTTTTTTAAAGAACAATGTCATTACCCAACAAACTGAATGTGCTGACGAGTGACAAAAATTACATTTTTGTCTGACTCAAGCTTTGTGTCTCCGACCAGAACTGTAAAGCACCCAGAGAAGAGGACCTGAGCGCAGGACGTCCCAGCAGACGGTGTTCTGCATCTGTTCAAACTCCAGACACCGTGTGTGAAATGAAAATCCCAACAGGGCGCTGCTTGTCACCCAGCTATCACATTCCCTCAGACGGCTCCCTCACTCACCGATGAAAACTGGAGGGACTTGTTGAATGTTGGCGGCAAGCCCAAAATTATGCACATGCCGGGTACATTTAGATGTACAGTAATTGATTATTGAAGAGGGTATGGGTTATTTTCAGCATGACATTTTTTGATACAATGTCAATAAAACGGATTGTATTTTCAAGTTTTGCGACGGATACATGTCGGAAATCCTGTCGGAAACAGACTTCTTGGTTGGATGAAACCATTTTGAAATCTAAACCTGCAAAAAATGCACAAAGTAGCTGCATTTAATCATATTTATTGATATTTATTGATAGACCTTCATTCGACAAATGGTACAGAAAATTCTAAAACTAACGATCCCAATACTATGGACAGTTTTGGAGGGTAAACATCCTTAAGAGGAATGTGTCGCAATAATAGGTCAAAAGTGTTCTACAAAATCCATCACGATAAATAACAATGCAAATGTGGGCTCTACAGAAGCTCAGATTTGAACTAAAGGTGGAGAAAAATAGTAAAACGAACAATCCTGACAATACAGGGCAGTTTCAGGTTTTATTTTAAATGTCATTAATTGGAATTTGTGACGACAACGACAAATCAAGATATTATCATGGTAAGAAATTTATCGCGATAAATGATAAACAATACGGTCAGTGCCCGAAAGTTGTCCTTTGTAAAGAGGAACAGAACTGGAATGAGACCGGAAAGCAAAAGAGAGAGTCAGACCAACTACTGCATATTTGAACATCTACTCATTTCTGTCTCTCGCAGGTGTACAAGGGTCTGGACATCATCACAAATACGGTGACTGCTGAGGAGCGCGCCCAATGCGCACACCACATGTTGGACTTCGTGGACCCCTTGGTGCGGACCTACACGGTGGTGGACTTCAGGAACAAAGCGCTGGAGCTCATATCCTAAACTCTGCAAATTCAATAACCAAGAAAATGTTTTGTTTTTTGTTCTCTTCCACCTGATTTCACGCCGTGCTATCGACCCGCCTCACGGCAGATTATTTGGCGGGAAACTTAGCAGGTCTGCCGTACTAATTGGCTCGAACGCAGCAGCTCTGTTGACGCCGTGTCCTGATTCTTGCCTCTTGCAGATGTTTTCCTGGTAAAACGCAAAGCAGGAGATCACTAGAGTTGATATTTATAGCGGAGTGCGTCTGCGGTGTGTCTTGACAAACACGCGCGCTAACAGGCGCTGGCTCTGGGCAGTCACGCCCTGCAGTCGCTGGCCACATCACACAGATGTGCAGAGAGCAGGCGATAACTAGAGAGAGAGAACGAGGGATGTATTAATAGATCGGCGCCTGCACAGACACACACACACAAGCTTGTTTCCCGTTTTTTATTCCTGCACACACACATTTTGAGGGGATGCGGGAGCTCCAAGAATAGGATCGGTGCAGCAGGGACCTGCTGGTGGCGAAGAGGAAGAGCTGAATACAGATTAGGAGGAAAAGGAGAGAAACAGGGAGTCGGCGTGAGCTTAAGTTTGAGAACGCAGGATCTGATGTCGCATCAACCCCTCAACCCCACACCCTCACTAAACACGCCACTCGCATAAACCCCTCCCCCCGTGGCTTCCCATTCTCTTGATTTTTGTTGCTGCCGCTTGTCAATAACCTTCCTCCGCTCTTCCATGAGTGCAGAGAGGCAGGCCTGTAAGTGGACAAAAGGCGAGTGATGATGCCTGATGGGCTCTTATCTGGTTTGAGGGGTTATTTGATTAGCCCACAGTAAGAGGCGGGGATGGGAGGAGGCTTAGGATGAAAGAAGATGCGACAGAGGAAATAAGGTGTGGCACTTCTGTCTGTGACGGCAAAGAGCTCACGTCCTCCAGGTTCTCTGTTTTTGCTGTTGCTCATTCGTTTGAATTGAAGCGAGTATTCAGAGCGAGGAATCATAATATGATAGTAAAACACAAACATCAATTATCTCTCTCTTACATCTTTAATAGGGATGCACCTATGTTGGCCTCCATCTGCTCCGTCCCCCGTCGGTTTGAAAAATCTTTTCTTACAAGTCCAATTTTGGCTCAATTTATTTGACTGAACGGTTGCTACAAAAATACCAACAAAGTTGCCAAGCTGGCAACAATTGGCGGATTATCGTTAACCGCTTGTATTCAGGTGTGGTCTGGTGTGCCGGGCAGGGTAACGGGGCAGAGGCTGATTTGTAGCAAAAGATAAAATTGGTTTCTTATGTAAGCATTAGCCAATTTCATGAATATGAGAAAATTAATTGTTGCACCTGTAAGCTAGTGGGTAGTTTTACCCAATAGGTTGCCAACACTCCCTTTAAGTTAGTTCAATAACTAAAATTTACACAAAGGGCGGAATTTTTTTTTTTTTTTTAACGACAAAACGCAACGCATCCTCAAAGGTTTCGACGTCCTCCTTAACGTGCTCCAACGTCGGTGACATGCACAGCAGAAACAAGCTGCCCATCGTTGTTGGAGGAACAAACTATTACATCGAGTCTCTGCTGTGGAAGGTCCTGCTGGACACGGGGGTGAGCGAGTTTATGTAACACTTATCATCCTCCTTACTTGTCTTTATATTAAGTCAAAGGTTTAGGTTTGGTGATGTCTAGTTAGCTTGTTTGAAATCATCGTTTTAAAAATTTTTTTTTATTATTATTATGCTAATGATGCAGTACGTCATGGTTTTTGTACATTTAGTTAAATCTCAGCTAATTGAATAATTGAGGATGTGTGACGCGAAAATGCCTCACAGCAGGAGAATGAGGACTCGGGGGACGGAGCAGACGGAGGCCAAAGCAGGAAGATGGAGCTGGAGAAGCTGGGAGGAGAGGAGCTGCATAAAAGGCTGGCTGAGGTGGACCCCAAAATGGCCGCCATGCTGCACCCAAATGACAAGCGCAAGATAGCCAGGTGATGCAGCTGGTAATGTCACCGCATGCCACGGTTTAAACGTTCGCTTTTATTAACGGTGTGTGGTCACATTGTTGTTGCTCTGCTCTTTGGGTTGTGAAGTTGGCTTCGAGTTGGTTTTGGTTTGATTTGGAGTCGTGTTCCGTTGAATATTGGAATCACAGCGGTCCAAAGTCGGACTGGAGCCAAAACAAATGGGATGTAATGCAAAGCTTAAACAAATAATGTACGATTAGACTAAATTGTGTGAGATGATTAAACAGTCTTCTGATTGTTTTTCTCCATATTTCATGAAAATATTGGAGGAACAAGAAAAATGGACCATGATTTTATTTTTTTTGGTCAGTACCAATTTGTGGTTTTCTTTGAGGTCTGACCTGCTGGTTCTGTTTTTGACCATTTCTTTTTAATTATTTTTTAAAAATTTGTTAGTTTAGTTATATTAGCTACATTTTTAGCATTGTACGAGTAAAAACAAACTTAATCTGCACTGTGAAAGAGGCAGGTTCCAGTCTTCATAACCTAACGGTAATTGACAGTAGATTTTAATAGCATTTCTGTTAGCCACGGTTTTACACATGAATCTCTGACACTGTTTTAGTCAGAGGTAAATCTCGCTGAAGAGCTTCTTGTTTATTCAGAGACTATTTTCCATTACGATGGAGTTAAACAATATCCTGTTTCGACTTGGTGCGCCGTGAACTCGGCCCCAAACTCATAATCCACAACTTATAGCAAAATCTCACCTGACTGATTGCTTTATTACATCTGGAAGCTGCTTCTTTTTTTCATTACAAAGCATAAAGTTGTTGCCGCTGAAAGCCGTCGGCGCAGTGGGGAAATAACAGGAATCATATACTTGCTAGAAGAAAAACAAAGTAGTTAGAAATAATCCAGCTACAGCATAAAAGCAGTTAATTAAACTCACATTTGTGAGTAATTTCTTGCAGTTCGCTGGGATTTTCTTAGGCGACACATTTTTTTGTGGAACAGTAATTAGAGCTGTTTTTCTGAATGCTGCAGATTCATATTTGTAATTCATCAAATTAGGTCTCCAACGTACCACGTATTCCCTTGACTTCATTCACAACATCCCCAAAAGAGAACGAGAGAGAGATAAAAGTGGTTTTATTCATAAGGGGTTTTACTCTGGAAATTGGTAAATATAGTGACAAAGTCAATAAGTTTTCATAAGTGACTGTCTAGTTTTGTTTGAAGGGCCCAATATGAAGGTCGTAAGCAGAAACATGACCCTGAATTTACACTCAGATCTACGTTTTCCAGAGGAGTGACATCATCAACATACGTGTTTTTTTGTGTTTCAAAAGCAGCAACTTTTTTTATGTTTTCATTTTTTTTTTTTTTTTTCTTACAAAGGAAAGTTAACTAGTCTTATCAGGCAAGTTTTTTTTTTTACATTTACAGCTGAAACCAGATATCTAAACACAACATAGAATGAGAACTAACAGTTTTATTGCTGCCTGTCGCTCATTTAATCAGACTGAGCTTTTCCTGTTTTAAGCTAGTTAGGATTAACAAAAGGAATTTTTGTTTGTAGTTTTTAAAATTTATTTTAGAATATTAAAGACATTGTTCACAATTTGAAATCAAAAATACTTGAAAAAAAAAAAAAGTATTTAACATTTATTTGTACAGGTTCTCCGATTGAAGTTTTGATGAAACAAAACAGAAAATCCTGCACAAGTCACATCATTTTCCCTTTGCTTCACACCAGGCTGCTCTTTGTGTTTTCATATCTTGCGGTTCATAGCTTGAATTACACCATTTGTTCCTTGGATCAGCTCTGCTTCCCACTTGTTTTTTTTCTCTGGGTTTAGCCTGAAGATATTGGGCCCTCTCGGCCTGACAGCTGCACACCGGTTTCCTCTCGTGAGCGCAGCTTGATGGGTAACAGCAGGAACGGCGGTGTTTTATGTGAGCAGGTTAGGTTACCCTGTTCTTTATTCAGACTGGAGCTGACAGGCGTCATCTTTTCCTCCCGGCCTCGGTGTCCAGCCGGGCGTAACTAAAAAAGATGCGCTTTGCATTCAAATCGGTTTCTTTGTGGGATCTTGTTATTTATCTCCTCACGTGTCCTTGGGGAGCGTTACCCAGCAGTTGTCGTCAGCGTTCACAACAACTTAACCCGCGTGATTAATTAGTGTCTCAGAAAAGGGAGCTGAAGGTTTTAATTTGCAGCGGATTTAGTGGATGAGTGGGCGGTTAACTCGGCTAATCTCGGTTTCACCCGGAGAGACTTTGGAGGCGAGAAAAAGGAATCTGACGTGACGGAGTGAGAGCTTACCCTCTTTCCCCGCTTTTGTTCGCAGAAGTCTTCAGATTCACAACGACACGGGTGTTCCTCACAGCCGCTGGCTGGAGGAGCAGAGGCAGGGCGGCGACGGCCTCGGAGGGCCCCTGAGGTTCCCCGACCCCTGCATCTTCTGGCTGCACGCAGACATGGAGGGTGAGGACGGCAGAATCATCTTCTTGAACATCATTTACTTACATTTTTAGCATGTTCCAAGCTCAAACTTTATAGAAGAAAAATTACAAATATATATATATACATATATTTTAAATTCTGAATAAAAATCTTAAAAGTGTGGCATGCATTTTCTTTCACCCTCTTTACTCTGAGTGACGAGAAGAAAGCCATTGTTGAATCTGGGCTATAAGACATATGGAAAACGGCGATATGAAGTTGAACGTTTTGGCCTGTGCGTAAAATGCTATGCAAACTAACGCTACATTAGCCTGAACATGCTAACACCTGTTGGAAATATGAGGTTGGCAGCATCATGCTGAGGTAGATAGAGCTAAATTCAGAGTCATCCTGGAAGAAAATCTGTCACCAGATGCCGAAGACTTAAGACTAGGATGGAATTTCACTTTCCAGCAGGATCAGAACCCCACAGAAACCCCAAATTAGTATGTCAGAGTGGAGTAGTCAAAGTCTAAATGTATTTGAGAATCTGCGGCAAAATTAAGGAATTGATTCCACATCCAATCTGACTGAGTTTGAGCCATTTCCTAGAGAGACATTTTGTTCTTTAGATACAAAGTATTTCATTAGCGTTAGGGATGCACCGATAAAACGGCAAGCAGTCAAATTGGGCCCGATTTCCGATATTTTGACAGATTCAGGATCTGCCGATGTTTGCGTGAGAAACTGATTTTATCCACTGAGGATTGATTGACACACTTACGCGGCTAACAATCATCAACCACTGTTGCTAACTTGGCTGACTTTATCGCATGTTCTCCCGACAAAACAATCGGCATAGACCAATTCAGCCGATGCAGGTCGGGCTTTTGAAAAATTCTTGATGGGCCAGAAACCCGCAATTGGTGCATCTTTCAGTAGGGTTTCAGCTCTAATTAAAATGATAACTGGTTCTATGAAGTCTCCGCTCAAGAGGGTCAAAGAGAAGTTCACACCACATTTTTCAGCTAACGATGAAAACATTTCACCGCTTGAAGAGTTTACTCTGACGCATCAAGTCAGTATTTTGAGATTGGCAACATGTGGTATGAAAACTTTTGCAAGGCACCATATTCGCAGACGTAAGGACAAACAAACACGTCTTGTCTTTCAGCTCTGGACCAGCGCTTGGACGCCCGTGTAGATGAGATGCTGGCTACAGGCCTGTTAGAGGAACTCTGGGATTTCCATCTCCGATACAACCGACAGAAAGTCCAGGACGACAGGTGAGGAGTTCATTCATGAAACTCAAATTTTCGTCTCCCATTTTGAGATACAGTTCCCTTCCTCACTTACGCTCGAAGTGAAGCCTACAAAGGTGGGTGAAGCTTATTACTGCAGAGGTTTTTAAGTTTCTTAAAAAGCGTTCCGCTCGCAGCCGAAGGAGACTTTGGTGACGTCAGGAAAAAGCGATTTCTCAGACATCTCTCCTCTCCAGCTGGAACCATAAAAGGCTCTCTCTACATTGTCCCTCAGCGCTCCCCCAAAACCTGTAAGCACACTTTGAGAGGAAAGTTGCCAGTGTGTTGCTTTAGCACCCACTGGGAACACTGCTTCTGTTCTACCTCAAACAGAAGCAGCGAGTTTGAGATATGGGTTGGTTTTGAGGCATTTCTTCGCTTCGTAAACCAAAAACTCCTACCATCGGACCACCAGCGTCTGTTCAAGAACTGATTTACTGATGCTGCTAAGCGAGGGAGAGGAATCTGATGAGTACGGTTTTATTTCCCCGTGCGCCCCGTCTGATTTGGAGATTGCCGCTCTCGATTCCTCTGCGTAACCAGGGTGATGGGAGGGAAGTGAGCTCTGCCAAACGACAGTCCGGTTATGCATCTCCCCCGTCACAGTCTGACGGGTCACTCTTGCTGCGCGCTGTCTGTTCCCAGTGGCCTGCAGACCTATTTAGAGACGGATGACTGGGGCGAGCCCCGTTCAACGTCCAATGATAAACCCCTCCCTCTGTGTGTCAAGTTGCTGCCTATCAAGAAGATCTTTGATCGGAGTTTATAAAGGAATATACGCCCCCGATTGAAGATCCAATCTTCCCACAGATTTCCAGGCTGTGATCTTGTTTATTCGGGGGCTTCAGAGTAAAGGGGACGACGGATCTCGTGTATGTTCTTGAAAGCAAACAAGTGACCTTCAGAGTCAAGTTGTAGGCAGCTCCCTCTGATTGCTCCCAAGGCTGCCACTGTTGATCAGTCATCGTCTGTGTGAGGCGTGACTGAAGGTCGCAAGACGCAGTCTGGATTCATCAGGATTGTCTCACTGTCTCGCCGGCTTTCCAGCGTCCTTCAGATGTTCGGTTTGGCGGCGATGACGAAATGCCTTTCTTTTTTCCTTGTGATAATCCACATACCTGAGAAAGACATTCCCTTGAGGCCTAGTGCAATCACTTGCCTTTCATTGTCTTGTGTAATTGAAGAGCCATTTAAATTTTTGACTTTTTTTTTTTATAAGAGGACAGTAGTAACAGAAGAAGAATCCCAGCGATCGTCCTTGAATTCCAAAGTTGGAGGCACGATGGAAAACGTCTGGATTGACTTTCCCGTTCGCAAGCTCTCCAGAAATTGATCCAGGGAGGGTTATTTTTATTTCTAGCTGCAAGCTTTTCCCCTCCGTCTGGTACCCTTCCACCAGGACGTTTCTAAGTTCCAATTTGTTTTTTTAGAGTTGCGCACATTAGATTTACATGTCCGATTTCGAATCTCCAGTTTTTGTAAGGAAGACATATATGTTTTCCCTAGTCTTTCTGCCCTGAGCAGTCATTAATTATTTAGATTAGGAGCAGAGGAGCCACCAGACTGTGTGGGTGGAGTAGAGCGCCATGAAACAGGGTCATATTAAGGTTTTTATACATAGAGCGACTTTGCTGCTGAACCTCTGCTGAAAGGTTCAACAGATAACCTTTCTGTTATCTGCTGAAAGTCTTGCTCTCTCTCTCTCTCGCTCTTTTGCAGCTTCAATAAACCACAGGAATTACTGTCTTTCTTCCACCACACTGATTCCTAAATCACCGTCCGCAGTGAAGCGCTGTTCTTGTCAGCCTGAGCTGTTCGCGCTTAGCCTCACGCCGTCAGAGATCAGAAATCGTTACGATTTTGTTTGTTCTGTGTGAAGTTTGATCACGCCCCTCAGTGGGCTTCAGTAATAACTTAATCTCTGTGATGCCCAAAGCAGCAGCAGTGTGTGTGTGAAATGGTGTTACTGTGAGAGTCTGATGCCGAGGATGCTGCTGGTTTCTCTCTTCTGGGCCCCCCGCTCCCTCATCCCACCCCACCTTCTGCTCCTCGTCATCCTTTGCCTTCCTGGCAATCTGATCATCCGTTCACTTTCCGCCCCACTCACCTCTCGCTCTGCCGCTCTCTCTCTTCCACTCTCGTGTCTCCATCCCTTGCTGGTTACTGTGACCAGACATCAAGGTCAGATCTCTCCCTCCTTCATTCCCTCTTTTCTCTTCCTCCCTACACTTCCTGTCCTCTGGAGCTTGTTCTCCAGTTTCTGCCAATTCCCGACTGGCCAGTTTTATTTTTTCATTCTTCTTCTTGTTCCTCTTCCGAGTGTGTGGATCGGGTACCTGAGACGCAACACTTTTCTTTCTTTTTTTTTTCTTTTTATCGATAATAGTTGATCAAATGTGGCGCTTTTCTGTTCACTACTCCAGTTTGGTTTCTGCTGCTTCAAACCAATAAAAACCTACAAACACAAAAGGCGATTTGCATTGAATCTGGCAGCATGCGTCGATCCGTTTCTTTCACCAACAAAAACTAAAAAAGTAATTTGAAGAAAGATCAGTGGGCGTGTCTCATCATCTAGAATCCATTTACATTTTTAAAATCATACACATTGATATTAAATATTAAACCAAATTGCGATATGTTTACTGTAGCAGTGGAAAGTTAGTTGAGCTAACCCTAACCCACCAACCACGAATGCTAGTTCTGCTAACGCTGAAGAACTGTACTGACGCAATATTTGGCAGAAGCTAGTGCTAAAGCGCTAACTTCGGTTCAACTCCACTGCCTGTGTTTTACTTTGTTCCTGTATGTTGTTCTGTTTGAGAAAAAGTTACTGGGAAAAACAAAATGAGAGAAAACCTGAGGAGAGGAAGCGGAACTGCTACGTTCAACCTCTTCAAAGTAAAAGCACGAATATAAGCATCTAGCTACTTTCATAACTCGATGATCAAAACGTAAACACAGATGTCAAACTTTATTCAATTGAACGTTTACAACACATTCAAGTAAATTAGCAATAGCGCTTAGCAGAAATTAGCTCCACTATTAGCTCTTTAGCATAAATACGTCCCCCAACTGGGTGTTATAGTATTATGAAAATATTTTACTCTCTGTACTGCTGTATAGAAAAACAAGAATATCATCACATTATCTAACAGCGACTACCACTATTACTGCTACTGTTGGATGAAATAATTGTTCAGTTGTTTAAATTGTTCAAATATTGATGATCTTTCCAGTTTTTATGAAAACACTGAGGAACCAAGTGAGACCGGACTGGAAAACCGCTGCTCCCCTCTTCTAGTTCCTCGTGCTGGAAGCCGTCTAGACATGAAACCGTCAGCATGTGGACAGGTGGTGCAAACATTGCAGAACATGTGTTTTTGCTCATTTTTAATAAATACCGTTAGAACATACAAGCCCACGGACGTTTCGTAACTTTTAGAGTGTCTCTCTGACGACACCGGGGTGCACTTTTATATAAACAGTAAAAAAAAAGCAGCTGTGTTGGCCTGTGATGGTATTTTTGGGTTTCTGGAGACTTCTTTCAGCATCTTGCGGCTTGCTGCCAAGGTAAAATAACTTGGGCTGAACATGTTATCCCCCTAAATTGCCGACTCCCAGAGTGAAATTTCTGATTTCGAATTCTTTTGAGAACTTTTTACCAGACCTCCTTCCTACAAACTTCCTTCTGGATTCCTCAGCTCTTATCACAACCAATTTCTACTTTTCTGCTCAGCATTTAGTGTCTGATTCAGTCTGTGTCTGTAAACAAGTTGAGTATTTTTTGCTAGCAGAGTGGCCTGCTGAGTTTTACCACCTGTGGGTCGTCATGTCTCCTATATTCAGATTATTTTTATTTATTTATTTTTTTGCCAGTCACTCTATTTCTGGAAGGGTTTTTACATCTGCATGTGGGGCTGGAAGGAGTGATGGAGGGGAAGGAAAATGAGATCTGAATCACCGGCGCCATAAATGTCACGTCAAAGGAAGAAAGTTTACATATCGACGGGTTGTGTTTCCTTCTGCTTCCCGCAGCCAAGACTATCAACACGGGATTTTCCAGTCGATCGGCTTTAAGGAGTTCCACGACTACCTGACGGCTCCGGAGAGCAGCAGCCAGCAGGAGAAAAACAAGCTGAGAGACAAAGGTCAGAGGAATACCTGCCTGGACTTCACACTCGCTGGTTTTGTGGTCTGGTTGACCGTTTGTTGTTTCTGCTTCATCTTTTCCCTCTTTGAACTCTTTTTCAGGCGTAGAAGCTTTGAAGATCGCCACAAGGCGCTACGCCCGCAAACAGAATAAGTGGGTCCGTAACCGTTTCCTCAAACGTAAGTTTCTGTCTGCCAGCTTGTGCACTGAGTAGAGTGTGTGTGTGTGTGTGTGTGTGGGTGTGTGTGTGTGTGTGTGTGCGTGTGTGTGTGTGTGTGTGTGTGTGTTTTCTCCTCCAGAGTGGAGGATCTTAATGATCAGTCTCTGTTTCACAAACTGAGTTTCAGGCACCTTGTTAAACGCCTAAAGAGTCTCTGTGAGACTGTGTTTTATTGTGAAAATGCGTGTTTGTTTCTGGCTCTCCTTTTCATACAGAGAGGCTTGTAAAAGTATTCCTGTGGCTTCATGTCTTTTTTTTTTTTCCCCCACATTAGAACCATAGACTAGTGTATTTTACGAAAACAAAATCCATTGTGAATTGAAACTCATTTGTCATGACGAAACCAATAGGGATGCATCAATTCCAGTTTTCTGACCAATCACCGACCTTTAGAAAAATTTACCTGCCAATTTTGACTTAGGCCAATTTGTGCACCTGGTGGGTGGAAGGAAGTTCTTGCTCGTCCGCCATGTTTCTCCGCATGGAGCTGTCCACGTAGTTTCAGAGATTCACGCGGAGGAACACGTGGTTGCTGAAATGACGGAATATGACTTTGTGGACGCATCAAACATAACCCAAACTATCGTCTTGCACTTCGTAATTGTGGCTTTTTTTGGAAGAGTGGCAGGAAGAAAGGAGTAATGTGTTGGGAGGACTGGGCTGTCTGGTCAGAGGAGACAAAAACTGAACCATTTTGACATTCTTTCATCATCTGTGTGTGCTGATAAGCTGAGACCGGACACGTTGGAACATATCGGGTGAACACATCATGCTAGTTAGTGTGGCTACCAGTGACTACGGACAAACGGTTTTCCTGTAGCAGTCGAATGTTTCGCCACCATTGGCACATTTAGCAGCATGTTCGCGGGGTTGATTGGCAGTGCTAAGCTCCTCCTCCTGGCTCTGATTGGTTGTTTTTGACAGGGAGGGGTGCACTTCTTCAGACGGCAATACGGTGGAGGAAATTAATGTTTTCACAGATTATCTGTTTGATAAACTGTCACGACACAGTGACAGTTTCAACAAATATGTAAGAAATTTTTTTTTTTTATCAAATTTATGTACTGCAGCTTTAAATTGAGAATAATGTAGAAAAGTATGAGAAAGGGGGGCATGACTAAATAAGTTTATACTTCTGCCTACTTCCTTTTTGAATAAATAGTTGTCAAAAATGTATATTATGAACATTTTAGAATGAGTAAACTAAACTTTGTAGCAGCTTCTTTTACACAGTTTTCAGACGGGGAAGGATAACGGTACGACAGGAAGTTGTAGGTGAGGTGAGGTGGACAGTTGGAGCTTCTGTGTCGTTGAATAATGCTCCACCATCCACCTGCAGCCGCGTTCTCCCAGCTCTTGTCGTCTGCTGCCCCCCTGTCCTCCGCAGCGTTTGGGCGCCTGCCCAGATTAGCCGTCGCAGCACGATGGACGCTTGCCCACGAACACTGGCAAGTTCTCACTCCGGTCGCGGCCCGTTTCACCTCCGCCTGTGTGTTTCCAAACATCCAGAAGGCTGCCGGCCGTGTCCCAGCCAGCGGCGTGGCCTTTAGTAACCCCGCCTCCCTAATCCTGTTAGCCCCAAGTGGCTTAAAGGCCACAGCCGGGCCCTAAACCTCCACACCCCCTCTTTGTGACTGCCCGCCTGCTTGCCTGCCTGCGCCACACGCACCATATGGCCTTGTGTGTGTGTATGGATGCACGCACCTAGCTGTGTTACCGCTGCTTCACACACGCTTTAATCCGTCTGGAGTCGCCTGAATGTTGCGTTTGTTTTTTAGAGCGCTTGTGCCTTTCTTTGGAGGAATCGTGTTGACGCTGCGTGAAGCTGTTCACCGATCCTGGAAGGCTGGATTTAACGGTGCTTTATGTGACATAATTTAGGCAGCATCATGCTATGGGAAAGGTCTGATTTTTTTTATTTTTCATCTTCTCATCCTTCCTTGCTTTGCATCCATCCATCTATTGATCATCCATCTGATTGTCAGTGGATATTCAGCCATCCGTTTATCCGTCCATCCATCTGTTAACCTTCATTCTTTCCTCTTTTTGTTGCAGTGATTCTTAAGTTCTTCCGCTGGCTCCCCATAGCTCCAAGAATCGACTTTAAAATATTTATTGTCGTTTATAAATCACTTAACTGCTTGGCACTACAATATGTTACAGATCAGCTGTCGTCATAGCAACCTTCCAGGCCTCTCAGGTCTTCTGGTTCTGGTTCTACTCTGCACCCCCAGATAATAAATGGAACATTGATCAACATGTTTGATGCGTATTGATGATTTTGACGATGGCACTTGACAAAATGTAATATTTGTTACTGGTTTGACTGCAGGCTGTTTTTTATGACGTTATTTTTTGTGTGTTTTTATGTTCTATAGAAATACACATCTTTTATTGATTATCTCTTCATCCATCTATCTATTAAACATTTCAGCTCCCAACCCATTGATTAGCCAATCATCCATCCGTTCGTCACTCGATTATCCATTGATCCATCCATACAGTTTATATTTATTCTAGGTTCCATATTTTAAAGCCTAACCTTATTAACTTACATTCAATGGGAGTTTTTGTTTATCTACCTTTAAACTTTTAGTAAAAAGGAGCTCTCTTATTTTAAACATGAAAAGCTTAGGAATTTTGACACACACACACATGCATTATGTCTCGGAACGGTGTGTGAAGCTCAGGTTGAACCCAGTTCTCCAGCTGGATCGGTTTGTTAAACAGGCGTGCGGCAGGTGTTGGCCGTCCCCTCGGCTTTGGTTACCGTGGGGATTTAAACAGCTGGTGGGCCAGCTCAAATGAAGCAAGCTCACAGTGACTTAGCTTTAAGTGCATGTGTAGGCTGGCTGTAAACACACCGCGCTGGTGTTTGTGTGTCAGCATCTTTCAGACAGGGCTGTTTTAATTGAAGGATTAAATTACCCTTAATGAAAATGGTAATGTGAGGTTATATTCATTTTATTAAGTGCCGGAATATCAGTCCCCCCACAGTCACACACACACACACACACACACACACATCTGTAAGCACAATAAACAGGTGTAGCTTGACAGTGGCCTCGTGAGTGTTTAGTAACAGCAGTGTCTGTATCTTTTATTTAAAAGGGTAAGTGAGTGGATGGAGCGACACGCGGACAGAGAGGGGAGGTAACCCAACTCAGCCGGGGGCAACAGGTGCGGGGCGAGTTCACACCTCCGTCTTCCAGCAGTGCACACACACGCGCGCGCGCACACACACACACGCGCGCACAAGGGATAAAATCAAGACTGGAATTGTTTTCACAAGGTATGAGCATGTGTGAGTGCGTGTGACTAAAGAGTCCTTATTTAATTTCCAGACAGGTCTGTGTTAGTCAGTGATTACCCGCTGGCTTTTAAAAGCATGTGACTCAGAGGAGGCGATTAATTAATAAATTACCTGTGTGAAGAAGAAGAAACAGAAGAAGAAAACTTTCTGACGTTATTGTTTAAATAGCTCGAATTTTTTTTTTTTTTTTTTTAGTCGAGCGCCAGAATATTGTGTGTTTACATTTTGGTTTATCCCAAAGCATGATGCTGCCACCACCACCGTGTGCTTGGTGCGTTCCAAGTGATCCAGAGTTTTCTGGAACACATTTTACTTAGTTATTTTTATTTTTATTTCAGCTTTTTCTTACTCCATTTCTTTATCGTTAAACATCATCCTTCCACATTACTTTATTCAGCTGATGCTATAACTCTAGCTGCGTTTAACTGGCAAATGTGCGCAAAACTTTGCCAACATTTCGCTAATGTCGAAACCTTCCTCCCCTTCCATTTTGCATTTGCGGCGTTTCCATTAAATAACACTATTAAAATCACACATGAATAAGTTTGTTCAGATAAGTCATTAAAAAACATGCCATGATCTTATAGTTATAGCTACTTCCTGTCGTCGTCTTCTTTGTGGTTTATGACGGTGGCAATGTCTGGTTCATCCTAGCGCCAAAACTTTTTATCGACAAGCAAGATATTTTTTTCTGTTTAGTGAATTTATTTTCTAAATGTCAAATTGCTCAATTATATGGCGAATGGAAACACAGCCAGCAATGAGAAACACCATTACCTATGAAATATTGGATGCCACAATGAGTAAATAACACAAACATGCATTTAAAATTAGTCATTTTGCCATAAATAGCAAACTCAATTATAGCTTGTTTTTGTTTAGTTTTTTCTAATTAAAAAAGTGCTGGTTGTAGTTGGGATAAGCTAAAAGTAAAGCTATATTTATAAAGGATTCATCTACTGGTTTCAAAATATAAAAACTTCTTTGAGCTTCTCACTCAGAAGGCATTTTTGTTTTTCACTGTCTTTATGGAAATGTCTGTATTATTCAGTGTGAGAGAACAACCAGCAGCTCTTGCTAGCGTGACCCCAAAAGCTAGCGTCTGGCTAACCTAAATGAAACCCGATGGCTCCAGTCTGTTCATCCGCCTTCATGTGACAGCAGTGGTTTAGTCTTCATTGATAACACTCAATATAACTAGGAAATAGTGACAGAAAAGACATAAATTACTTTAAAGTTCCATAAGAATACCAAAAGGACGTTAACAGCTAGCGCTAGCGATGCGAACGTTAGCATGTTGGTTAAAGGTTGCTTTCAAGGTTAGCAAAAGGGCTATTTCTCTGTTTTTGATGGGTCTGGACTGCGTCTCGTCGTCTGTAGTTCAACATCTAAAAAGCTGCATTGTTTTTCACCGCACAGCTTGAGGCTCCTTAATAGTTGAAACCCCTCTCCCCCCAAAAAATGAAAAAGAACATTTTTCCAAAGTTTTTCGTTTTAGCATTAGTACCACATTGGATTGAAACGAGCACAAAATTCACAGAATAGAAGAGACTGGTCTGAAAATATTAATCTCCTCACACAGAATCTTTAAAGTACAGTCTGTCGTTCAGAAACCTTAGTGGAAAAATAATCTACATAGATTGTCGAATTTATACTCCAAGAAAACAGGAAATCTCAGATTACTAACTGAAGCTTCTTCCACCTCGGATCCAACCGAAACAAAACAACAAAAAAACAACCAGGAAAGAACAGCTGGACAAAGATGTTACAGTTAAATTCATTTTAGGAACATGTATTTCCATAAGTCTCCTGTCTGCCGGTTACGAACAACGGATTGAAGCGGGAGCTGAGGAAGACAGGAGGTGGAAGAGGAACTTAAAGAAAGCGGAACAGCGAGTTCGGGCGGCGGTCCAGTTGGAGCGACAGCCAGCGAATCCCAGCTGGTCCAGGGGACGAGTTAACAGCAGCAGACACACACACACACACACACACACACACACTCAGCAAACACGAGAGCGGGCGCTGCAAGTGACTCTTGGCCCGCTTATTGCAACAGGTGGACTACTGTTTCAACACACAATACACACACTCGAGCGCTGGCAAGCAGCTGCTCAGCGGCGGATTATTCTGTGTTTTTAGCAAAACGATCTCCCCCGTACGAGCCTGAACGCGAACCTTTTTGCTTTGTGTGTATGTGGGGCTCCGGGTTCCTCGTGTTGTGTGAACACCTAGATCTGTTTACAGTCAGGATACTCTAACGGAGGATTAGATAATTAGATTTCAGGGTAAAGACGGGCTTTGCGGCCAGGCTTAGACAGTTTAATGTCAGTTTAATGTTCTCTGAAGTGGTATATTTTGCCGTTCGCCCCCTTCGCCGCCGTCTTATCGGTCGTCAAGGAGGGGATTAAAAGTTTTGGAGGACGAGGGGACAGGGGTTCCCGTCCAGCACCTGCGCCTCGCAGCGTCCACCGTCTCTTCGCCCTGCCCCAGTGGGAGGCTGGTAAATGCCAGGGGCAATAATGGGATGAGTGGTCAGAGAGATAAAGCCACAAAGCAGCCGGTGGGAGCAGGACGTCGGCTGCTGAAGGTGGACTCTTTATCGACAACGCTAAAAAAGAGAATAAAAGCATCCCGTATTGGTGACGCTCGTTCGCCGCGCAGCTGTTGCTCCTGACAGCGAGGGACGA
The DNA here is from genome assembly GCA_903067055.1 of Poeciliopsis paucimaculata. Taxonomy (NCBI): domain Eukaryota; kingdom Metazoa; phylum Chordata; class Actinopteri; order Cyprinodontiformes; family Poeciliidae; genus Poeciliopsis; species Poeciliopsis paucimaculata. The sequence goes on from CAEGAD010023127.1 coordinate 40,414, forward strand.
GGCTCCAAAACCGTTACAGCTTTGGAGCCGCTAAAACTTTCCATCATGAAATGGAGGCATCTCCAGCTGTAAAAGGAAGTAAAGCTTTGTTTCAGTGTCACCTTTCAATGTGTAAAAACATCACAAAGTTCTTCATCGCCAACGTTACATGGCTTATCAACGAGCTAACAACAGTCTGCGCGCGTTCTGTCCGCAGACGGTTGAGATTCACAGTCAAGCAAACCGATGGCCTACATTTCTCATGACGAATTCCTTCATTTCCCACAATCCTATCGGATTTTTGAGAGTTCCAGGAGCTAGTTGGGCACCTAGCCCTGTTTCTGCTCCGCCAGGTGAACCCTAAAGTCATTCTGACTCCCTTACGTCATCGGAATCAGCTCTCAGTAACTGCGTTTCTGTTACAAATGTGCAAAATGTTGCCCATATTACGCAAATGTAGAAAAAACTCTACGCGCAATCGAAATCACGAGTAAATACGTTTGTTCTCGCGATAAGTGGTTCAAAAACATACTGCGCCACGGTCACCCAACTACTTCCTGTTGTCGTCTTCGTGGTTTGTCATGTGACTCATGTAATGCGGAAAAAAGTGTTTCCGTTGCAGTTTTGCAAAATAAGCCAATTTTGATATGGCTGAAAATTCACCTCATCCTAGCGCCACAACGTTTTATAGACAAATAAGGGAAGTCTGATGAATTGGTACAATATTGGAGGTGTGTCATAAGTACTAAAACTATTTAAATGTAGCATGAGTGGATTTATCAAAAGTCAGACAAATGACAATGAATTCTAATGAAGTATTGAATAGGTAAAGATTTGACGTAAAGAGTTGCCAGGCAACTGAAACGTATCGCGTCAGTGCATCCTTCCACTCAACTTTCCACTTACATACATGGACTTAAACAACTTTCTGCCCTTGTAGAGTGTGATCTAGATCTTAATAGTTTTAGTTTTTGAATCGGGTTTGTAAAATCACTTTAAAATAACATTCTGAATTCATTAAGACGCAACTGTTGATTGGTTGTATTGCAACGATATTAATTGGTATGCTACTCTGTTCATATTTGTTTCAGCATCTTAGCAGCAAACTGTTTCCATTATGTTATACATTTAAGAACTTGTGTTACCTTTTGTTGAATTAGATAAATAAAAAATGCCGCCTGTACCCGGATTCTTGTGTTGTAGGGAACGAGAATCTCGGCCTTTTCCTGTGTGACTCTCACATAGGCGGAAACGCGGTGAACCAGTAAACGGTGCGGTTCTGATTAACCGCAACTGTGGTAAAAAAAAAAAAAAAAAAAAAAAAAATTGACACACTCAAACAGAGGCCAGAGTGAGGGGCGAGTAAACACAGAAAAGCTCACGCTGTGAAGCTAAATGAGGCAGGTGCAGAGAGAGATGTTGCCATTTTACAACCTGTTTATTCTGCTTTTACGCCCTTCATAGGCTAGTTAAACGCGCACAGCTTGACTGGAAAAAGAGCAAGCCACACCGCATGTTCAAACGCTCGACTGCTTATCAAACCCGCCGTATGCAAATTCAAACGGGAGGTGGTTAAAATGCTAAAAACCGTTTCTGGATGCACGTTTCCTGTTCTTGTGAAGCTGAGGTAGTTTTTCTTTTTTTTTTTTCATATTAGGCAGTCTTGTGTTCTTCTGTAATAACGGAGGCCCAGAAGATTCCTAGTAGAGCTGCAAGCATCAGTCAGGATGCTGTCTGCTGCCATCCAATTCACACTTGAGTCTGTGTGAAAAGGATTAGGCCATAATTGAGTTGGCAAACAGTACTTTAAAGGTTAATGGGATTCATTTGCATGAGAATCTGCTTAAAGGTGGGGCCGGCCAGTCTGCAGAAGGACTGATCATATTTGAACTTGGAAGACAAATAAATCCACCCCTCTGTTCTGTACTTCGAAAGATCTGACTAGCAAGGACATGTGGCGTTGGGTCAATACCTCCCATTGAAGGACAGTCTGACTAAATGTGAAAACTTTCTCTCATATGTCTCCAGAAGTTTGTGCACAATTTGGGAAAAAAGAAACCCAGAAAAAATTAGGCATCAGTCTTAACAGGTCACTATGGCAATTTCTTGCCATCGAAATTGGCAAGAATTTCCAATTCTTGCCAATTTCGGATGCACCGACCCGATAGTCATATCTGTATCAGTCCCGAAATTGAAATAAAATCTGCCCAATCTGTAAGGGCGGAGCAAATCAGCCAGGTCAGCGTAATTTCATCAGATGTTGATGCTGTGATAAACAGAAAGTTTAGGTGGCAAACTAGCACCCCTGAAACCAGCGTCTCTGAAACTAGCATCCCTGAAACTAGCATCTCTGATACTAGCATCCCTGAAACTAGCATGTCTGAAACCAGCGTCTCTGAAACTAGCATCCCTGAAACTAGCACCCCTGAAACCAGCGTCTCTGAAACTAGCATCCCTGAAACTAGCATCTCTGATACTAGCATCCCTGAAACTAGCATGTCTGAAACCAGCGTCTCTGAAACTAGCATCCCTGAAACTAGCACCCCTGAAACCAGCGTCTCTGAAACTAGCATCCCTGAAACTAGCATCTCTGATACTAGCATCCCTGAAACTAGCATGTCTGAAACCAGCGTCTCTGAAACTAGCATCCCTGAAACTAGCATCCCTGAAACCAGCGTCTCTGAAACTAGCATCCTTGAAACTAGCATCTCTGAAACTAGCATCCTTGAAACTAGCATGTCTGAAACTAGCATCTCTGAAACTAGCATCCCTGAAACTAGCATCCCTGAAACCAGCGTCTCTGAAACTAGCATCCCTGAAACTAGCATCCCTGAAACCAGCGTCTCTGAAACTAGCACCCTTGAAACTAGCATCCTTGAAACTAGCATCCCTGAAACTAGCATCTCTGAAAAACAAGAGAATTTTTAGAAAATTCAGAAATTTCCAAACAGAAATGTGTTTCTGTTTGGCAAGTTGTTCAGTCATGTCAACTAGCATTGGCAATGTTACATGCTTTCTGAAGACAGAGGAAAAGAAATGCAGTTCTAATGATTATAACAGTGCCAACAGCCTATCGGTGAGGTAAACGTTTCTTTATGTTAAAACTTATTTGGTGAATCTGTTTCCATCTCACCTTTAGCACTTTAACTCTTTTAAAAAAAAATGAAAAAAACGCGTCAAGCGAGCGTAAAAACTTTTTTGTGAAACTGAGGAAGCTATTTTGAATTCTGACATTTCTATAAACTTTATCTAATGCGATGCTGCTTCAGATTAGGGCTTTAACTGGGCCGTTCCAACACATAGCCAGTCCACATTGTATGGCTGCATGTTCAGGTTTGTTGGAAGGTGAACCTCCATCATCTTGGTCGTTGTCATGCTCTGTGCTACACTTTCCATTTTCAGATGGTGGATTGAACATTCCTGTGTGAGATGTTCAAAGTTTGGGGTTAAAAAATAGTTTTAAGAGGTGTCATTAAAGGTTCTGGACAGCTGAAGTTGAGCTTGAGGCCTTCCTGGTTGGTTATTTTAAAATAACAAGAGCTATTTTTAAAGTGTGGGGAGAGTTAGCATCCAGCCTCGAATCGGAAACCTGATGGTTCTGTTTGGGTCACCTATTGTGCTGATTTTCAAATCCACTTGGAGCCAACTCGTTTTATTTATGCTTAAAGCAGTTGGACAAAAGCTGTACAAATTAGTGAGGAATAGCTAACAAGAAGGGCTTCACTGGCAGCTGAAAGCCAGAAACGGACTGAATAAGCGTGATTAAAATAAAAAAGTAATCGCTATTGGCTCGAATCTATCCACGTTCAATATATTTGGCCTTAGCCACTCCGGCTACTGAAGAGTGAAAATAACAGGAAGGCATATTTTGAAGCACCTGTTTGGAACCAGCAGGAGCTGAATGACGATTTGTACTTTGAAAATGGGAGAACGTGTTGCCTTTCCTCTCTAGTATCTGGTCTAAGTGGTAAGTTTAATGACGTCTTGGTGCCAGAAAGCCTCCAAATCTGAACAAGCAAAACTAAATTCAGACTCCCCACATGCGTTTCAGATAAGTGATTTTAACAACACCAACAAAGCTGGACTGCCTGTTGTTGGTGTTGTTGACAAAAAGACGTTTTTGGCTGTAATGCGCCAAATTGAAGCGTTTATTTTCAGACTGGAAGTGGGCGTTTCCACAGCGCTGACGCCGGTTGGCTAAGTCCAGCAGCAGAAATCTGAAACAGACAGAAATCACTCATCTGTAGTGACTATTTCAAAACATCCAGCAAGAAAATAGAAAGTTATGGGTTCATATTAGTTTTTTTTAATGATAATTTTATTTTTGTTTCTTTATTCTTTGTTTTTAACAACCTACATCTATTTCACATTGGTTAGCTCTCCACACTTTATAAACATCTCTTAAACATCTAATCTAACTAGAATCCGTTATAAAAACGGTATTATTTATGCTGATGCTATTATTCTGAAATGTAACGGAACATTCTCTGTTGAGAGGATTTATGTAAACGCCGCTAATGTCGGATCGGCCGACACAATCTGCCTGCTGCTGCTATGTCTAAATGCCTAACAGGTTTTCTGATACACTGGGTTACAACTGCAACTTTCAGTTTCTCTGTTAAACTAAATTAACTAGTTAAAAATAAGCTTGCAATAATTAAAAAAAAGAAAAAGTCAAATGACTAATGTCATTACTTTTGTCCAATCAAGTGTGGGTTTTAGGAAACGCCTACTTTGTCTCCAGACATGCACGTTTTGTACTCCAGACGTTACAAAGATCTTAAAGGGGCAGTAGCAGCTTAAAGGGGCAGTAGCTCAGGGCTGCAGTTTTTTTTTTTTTTTTGGGGGGGGGGGCGGGCGGGCTGTGAAGACTTCTACTTTTAATTAATGCATGTTTTTGCATTGTGCTTTATATAAAACTCATAAGCCCACATCGGGTGAATTGTGTTAATATTTTGGGATTTGTATGAATGTCAACACCATTCAAGTACTTGAAAATTTAGAATATTTTTCAGGGGGAGACTCTGCATACCTGCTTATGCATAGGACTTCCTGCTAGTGGAAGAACTCCTCTATTGCGGATAGGGCACCAAACCGGCTCCAGCCCAGGGGCCCTCAGCCTTATACTTCTGGCCCTGATTGCTGCTTATCTGAATGACACAACAAACCAGAACAGACGAGCAGAGATTTACTGCCTTCACTCTGGGTTTTTTGTTTTGTTTTTGCTTTTGTTTAATGTACAAAAACTCTTTTATTTCCTGTGTGGGTGTAAAACAACCTCCATCTAAAGAAAACTACAAAATGTTTTCACACTTGTTAAAAAGGGTGGAGGAAAAATGCCTCACGGTTTTTAAAGCATTGGATTTGTACTCGGACCCCTTTGCTTTGATACCCCTAAATAACCAGTAAACGGCGTCTGTTCAGTCTGTTGCCTGGAAAGTGGAAACGAATGGAGCTAAATACGAGACACAATCAACATTTGAGGCTAAAATCTGTCAAAGTTTTTGTTTGAAACAGGCTGCATGCTGTCGTTGCATCAGCCCGTCCTGACTCGGTGGAGGGCAGCGAAGGCCTGGCCCAGACACTGCTGACTGGTGCAAAACCAACACACACACACAGATACGCACGGGGGGGGGGCAGGAAGCCGTCAGAGAGCGAGGGAGTGACTGAAAGCCGAAACGAGATTCATGGCAACGGAAAGGGATGCTGCGCAGGAGGATGATGGGAGGAGGAAGGAGAGGAAGACATTATCGAGCCGCTGTGAGTCAGCAGGTTGATGGAGCTTCGGGGTGCGGCTGCGGCGCGTCACTCCCTCCTCCCTCCCTCCCCACACACACTCACCATCCCTCTGCCCGTCGTCGTCTTCTTTCGGTCAAACCAGCCGGAGCCTGTTTGATCCGCTCAGAATCAGGCGGAGCGGGTCACGGACTCCGGTGGATTGAATTTATCGCGTTCGGTTTCACGGCGCCTGGAGTGTGAAATCGATCGGCACGCCCGCGCTCCACGGAGAGGCCGACGCCGAGATTTAAAAGCAGCGCTGCCGTTGGCCCGACGAGGGAGAGCAAATCGTTTCACATGATCAGCTAAAAGTGTTGTTACAAAGTTCAGTGATGGTGTGTGTGTGTGTGTGTGTGTGTAGGACCAGGCGACAGTGTCCCGCCTGTGTACAGCCTGGATGTGACTGACGAGTCCAGGTGGGAGGAGTCGGTGCTGAAGCCTGCACTGCAGATCCTGGACAGTCTCGGCAAGGTGGGGCCGGCTGCCGGGGGGTCGGCCGGGTTCAACAGTCCTCCTGACTCCTTAGTTATTGCTTACTTTGTCCTCTTTTTATTTGATTTTATTCCTTCTGTTTTTTGGGATACTGAGAGAGACACTGCAATCAATTGTAATATTTACAGATATTTTCTTTGTCCTTCGACGAAATACGTCAGTTCCGACGTATTTTGTTTATTGTCCTGCGAGTACGAAGGAAAATAAACGACAAATATGCAACTTTAAAATACTGTGGATGTTAAATCGAAACGTTTTTAAAGCCTTTGTCGTTTATATCTGATAGATTAGCTGAGTCTAAAACATTGTCAGTACACAGGTATCTCAAATCAGTTTGCAGAATTAGCATGCTAATGTTAGCTTCCTCTGTGTTTTTATATGACTTGTTGATAATTTATCTCAGGGTTTTTTCTTCTTGTGGTTCTAGTCTATAAAGGAAGGGCTTTAGCTGTCCTTGTTTCCTGTTCGAACATTGATGAGCATAATTCGGCTCCCTGTTGTCCCGGTAACAGGGCGAGGAGCCGGCTTTTCCTCCTATCAGACTGCAGGGGCAGCGGAGAAACAAACGCAGCCACCACACCTGTGACGCCTGTGACAAAATCATAATCGGAGACGTGGAGTGGACAGGTGAGGATGCTCTGCCGCCTCCGTTTAATTTGTCCATCTTTGTAATTGTGAACGATAACAAAAGTAACAAAGAAACAAATCTCTGAGTTTGTTTTTCTTTCTTTCTTTGTACCTGCAGCTCACCTAAAATCCAAAAAGCATCACTATCATGTAAGGAAGAAGAGGAAGTCAGATCCAGGAAGTGACCTGCCCCAGAGCACCACTGCACAAGCTGCTTGTGAAGAACTGGACGGCACCGAAACCCCTCAGGCTTCTTCCAAAGAATCGAGGACAGAGCACACAGACGTTCCTGGGATACGATGAAAGCTCTCTGATCGACGTCTGTCTCAACTCGGGCCTCCAGATCCTCTGAGCTCTTCTGACTCGCAGATTTTGCATCATGTCGCCGTTTTTCAGAACTCTGCACGATCTTGTTCGTGCGCACGAAGCAAATCTTTAAAGAAATTTGGTTTTGTTGCACGTTTAATTCTTTTTTTATATTTTGAATAAGAACTGTTTAGTTATATATTTTTTGAAGAAAAGGGCTCATATTTAGGTGCTATAATTTTTTATTTATTTTCCTACTGCTGCAGTCGATTTACAGATAAACTCAATTTCCATTGCAGTTTGACCTCTTCTCCACGGCTAACTTTAGTTTAACTTCAGTAAACTAAAGTTATATTATGAGATCACTGTGAAAGGTGTAGAGAAGTTAAAATGTGCTACCAACAGCACTGAGCTCATTTCCGCTAATGTGCTAATAGCTTATCTAATTTTTCGTTTAGCGCTTTCACATTTTTGCTAGCTTTGAAAACGCTTAGCTAAAATAATTTTGCCGGATAAATTCTAAATCGCTAATATTTTGGCTTTGATTTCTCTATAAATAAAATTCAACTGCAGTTGGAAATTTTGATTTGCGACTTTAAAGAATTAGCTTCCTCTAAATGCCGCGTCGATGCAGCACTTTAGCCTTAGCGGAGGTAATATTTAGGATTTGTGCCTTAGGGTTAGGGCAGCTAACTTTTGAGCTAGCATTGCTAACCACTTCCTACCATTGAGAGGAGCAGCAATCAGAGAAACAGTTCTTGGTAACTCTAGGAGATAAATAAATAAGTTGGCAGGAATCATGTCAGTTGTACATGGCGAATAATATCTGTCTTGGTTTTAAAAAAGTGGGAATATTGATGCTATTGTTGGAGGACAAAAACCAGGCAGGACACATGGCAAGAAGAAGGTGTTGGGAAGGGTCAGAATTGACCTTTTTGACCTGCGTGTGTGACATAAAAGGAACACCGCACATCACCCTGATAAAACCACCACACCCTCTGTCAAATTCGGTGGTGGCAGCATCATGCTGTGGGCATTATTTTATTTTTAATGTATAAAGCCGCCTTCCTTCCGCTTCACGGTTTTGCACTCCTTTGTGTTGCTCTGTCAAATTCAGCCAGAATTGGAATAAAATGGCGTGGCTTAAAAATTGTTAAAAATGAAGACTTTTCTAAGGCTCTGAGAATTTCCTAGTTTTCCACTTGACTCCACCAGTGGTGTTACCGTTCCGTCATTTGATCCTCCAGAGATGAGCTCAAACACTAAAAGGTATTGTCCTTTGTCTGCCTGTTGTCGGCTTATTCTGTTAGACCTTTTCTTTCTTGTGCGTTTTAATCACTTTATTTATTTAGGCTTTATTTATTTCTCCTTCTGTTTATCCAGCAGCAAGTTGAAGCCTTTTCAAACCAAGGTGTGTGCCTGTCAGCGAGGCGCTAACGCAACATCTTGGCGTCGCTCCTAAACAGCGTTTTTTGTCGTTCCTTCTCCGTCTGCCGCTCTGCCACTTTTTCAAACTGTCAATATGAAAACACTTGTTTTGTTTGGTTTGGTTTGGTTCACATGCTCCTGCAGTTTGACCTCATCTCCACGGCTAAAAATACGGTTCAGCCGCATAATAGGTGGAAGTGTGTCCCACATTCTCTCCTTCCAAACTGGGTCAAGCTTACTGGGAGTTCGCTATACAGTATGGGAGCAGAGGTCAGAATGCAACCGGTGTCTGGTTTTCATAACCTGCTCTATGTTTGGATCATCTGTTTTTCCTCCCTATGCATTTTGCGAGTTAAAACTCCTTCCTTCTTTGGTTTCCCATGTTTTAATGGCGAAACAATGACATATCTGAATGAAGAGAACAGTTCATGTTATTTTTTTTACTTTGTGCTCTTATCTGGAGCTCCTCCAGGCACTGCTGGAGGTGCTCCGCCGATCCAGAGACGCAAAGGAGCCGTTGAACTTTGCACACCAGTTCACAGAAGTGCAGATATACCACGACCTCCGCGGTCATGAGGCTAATTAGTGGCTCTGCTCGCTGTGATGCAGTGGATCGTCTATACACACACACACACACACACACACACACACACACACACACATGGGGGTTCAACGCCTAGCAAATCCTAAGACGTTCTCTGCAGACTTCTTGTTTCCACGCAGGTCTCACCTGTGTGTGTGTGTTCGTGTGTGTTTATTTACCTGCACTCACTGCACAGACGCTCGTCCTGTTAACGCTCGGTTTTTCCATCCTCGGCTTGCGGCCCCGTCCCGCCGAACCGAGGCTGTAAATGTAAATGTTGTGGGGCCGTTCCTGCGTTCCTGCGTTCCTGCTCCTGGGGCCACGGCCCGGCTTGTGTAACGTGTTCTCTGGCCTTTGTGCTGTCGAAACCAGATATTTACATACAGAGCTTAAAAAGACGCAACGCAGCCGTGTTTGAGTCGGATGTTTTAACCCTGTGACTAGACCTGTCAAGAAGTTATCGCGATAAACGATAATATCGTCGTTTTGAGACCATTTTCAAGTAATATGGTAATGGAAAAAACTTTACTTTAAACATTTACTTTAATCAAAGATGATTGATTAAAGTTCAATAAACTTTAAATTCTAATGAGCCTTTAGTACTTGAACTGGAAGACATTTTAAATATTCAAAGTAAGTAAACAAAGCAAGAAATAATGACGACTCTGTCCTTCTAAAAAGGGTCTAATTAAAACCAATGCACCGGACTGAAGATTTTTACCATCCAGAGAGAAAAGAGAAAAAATAAATGATGCAAGCAAAAGCTAGCAAGTTTGTTTTAATTTATCATGGGATTAACTGATTTATTGCTTTCTGTGGCAGATCTACTTGTAAGCTGATGTGTTGGACCGTTTTTGCTTTTTGTTATCAATGAATAACTAAATAAAACAAAAGTTTGTGGTAAAACTGAGGCGTTTGTCCCGACGCTGTGGACGCAGGATAGCAGTTCCACACCTTTGATCCCAATGAGCGCTCAATATTCAGAACCAGTTCTATCAAAACCACCAGACATTCTTTAAAGAAACGACCGGACCGTAACATCCCAGAAAATTTCTTTCATTTCCTCTGGGTTATACCTATGTAACGCACATTTCTCAATGTACTAGCTTCCATTGAAAGATGAGAAACAGTGTCTCAACTGCGTGGGTGTGGTTGGAATAGGCCACAAGGACAGATGTTAATTTGGAGAACACAACAGCCCAACAGCACTGCACCAATCAGCCTGTGCAGCGACGCACCTATCCACCTTTTTCACTTTCAATACCGATATCGATATCTGAGGGTTAGAATGGACCGATAACGAGCCGATACAGAAAACAATCCTGAATGATTTTAAATGTTATTTTTTAAACACAGACATAAATGTACTGAATTATAAATTTATTTGATTAACTCTGCACCAGAACACCACACCTAGATACGCCGACAACATCTCAAGCTAGGACAAACTTGTGAAAACAACTTTAATTTATTCACTCGGTGCAATTAGAAGAATAGCAGCCATTGTAAAATAAATAACAATGAAACTGAAACGGACAAAAACAATAACAATAGGTTGACTACTGTGGTAAAACATGTAAATATAAACTGCAATAAACCTTCTTTCAAACAGTTTCGAAAGTGCAATTAGGAACTCTAAACATAATGTAAAGTAAATAAAATGAAACAAGATTCTGTTTTGCGCAATTCTTTCATATCTCCATTAAAAACGTTCAAAACTGATGACTTTGTTTTCCAAACTGAGAGTCCAAATGTCTGACTGGGTCGACAATGAACTGTCTGTTTAAAAGAAAGCCATCTTCATCTCTTCAAATCCAAGTTACCTTACTTTTGTGTCTGAAAGGTGAAAATGAAAAAGAAAGGAAGCTTTTTTGCAACTTTTATTTCCTGAGGTGTGAATGGGAAACAGCCACTTGTGATCTTATTTAACCCTTTAACCCAGCGACTCTGTTTTTCCCCAAGGTGATCAGTCCTAGTTTCTCCTTTTGTATCGACTAATAGGATTTCTGATTCATCCTTGTTCAACATAAAGAAGTGAATAGTCAGGATTCTTATGGTTAAAGTATCTTTAACTTTTTCTCCTTGAATATAAATCTTTTTTTTTTTCCATGCAACATGTAGCTGTATATTTTGTAATGTTGCATTTTGTGGAACATTGCATTTTTCGTCTTGTTAAGTTTTCACCACTTTTACACTGAAGGAGTTTTAAAAAATCAACACTGTTGTTGTTCTCCTCTTCAACTCGTAGCTCCGGCGTAGTAGTGTGTCATCCAGTGACTGTGCGTCTGAGTAATTTAAAATCCACTTAATCCTAATCTCTAATCCCATTTGACTAAACATTCCCTGCCATCTGCTCCTGGCTAGACAAAAAAAAAACAAAAAACACCTCCTCACGCACCAAACGCAGGCAGCTAATCAGACTGAGGCGCAGCTGTAGCCCAAGACTTTGTGGAAAACTCGGATGGCCCTCGGCGTGTTTACAGATGAAGGCTAAAATGTTTGAATGGCAAAACACTAGACACCACAAGGTCCTGTAATCTGTGTGTGGAGCGTGAATGACCTGGCTGAGAATGCTTTGGGAGCTACAAAACATTTAAGACTCTAAAGGTCGGGTATCGCCCTGACAACAGAGCTCATTTCGATCTTTGACCTGATTTGGGGTTTTTTAAAGTTTATTTTATTATTCCATCCCTCCCAACTCTTTAAAGTTCCTCAGGTGTTTACGCACCGACTTCCTGCGGGTCGGGGTCGGGGTTTTGCCGTCTGCAGATGAAGATGGCTCAGAGGTTGCGTAACCCAAGTGAGAAACATAACACTGCCAGGTGTGACTCTGACTCTTAAAAGGCTTTGTTCCTGCAGTATTATTGTGCAGTGGGTGTGTGTGTGTGTGTGTGTGTGTGTGAGCTGTGGTATCTTTCCTGGTTATACCAGTTCAATTCGAAACACTTATTGTGTGCAGTTCCTTGAAGTTGTAATGTATCTTTCGATTACGTTGCAGTCAAAAGTTTCATGTATTTGGTTATTATTATATTCAAATAAGCTTAAAGTTTTCCATTTAAATAAACCCAGTCCTGTTGGACAAACACATAGCGACAATGGAGAAACTTCCCTCCAACAGGAAGATACCTCCAGTTGAACGCGACTCGACCCGGTTTCAGCAGCCATCTTCCCTGATCGACCGGAACACTAAGTATGTAAAAAAAGTCACAGGGTACCAGGAGTACTTTCTATGTGAAAGAAAAGTACCATATTTTTTGCTGTACTACCTCATGTAGTGGCTTCATCTTGGAAAGAAACGCAGAATAAGTGCATGTTGGAGTAATATCTCAACCAAAGACAGACGAGATTAAAGCCCATTCATTTTTGTCTTTGTGCTCCTCCAGGTCCGTTAACCAGTTTCAGGACCCGACTAGAACCCCTAAGTGTAAATCACCTTGAGAAATAATGAGATTTGGTTATATATAAAAGCAGGCTTTAATGCTGAAAAATGATCAGTTGTTACAAGCCATACTTGTCGTAGAAATGGAGCAGATTCAGAGTTACATTCACCGTCCAGTGCTGGCCCACAGTGAGCTCACCTTATGGATGGAACCAGGTGAGCCAAAGACGGTAGCGCATGTTTAGGCTTTTATTCTTCTCTGCAATCTGTACCCTCTCTAAAGGGTTGTCTGATCAGTTTCAGTCTGTTTATGTGTGACTGGCGTCAGTCACACATAAACATGGTTGTGTAAGCTGCGGCGTGTGTGTGTCAGCAGATTAGAAAGTAGGCTAAAGAAAATGGAGAAAAAGATAGAGTCTACAACACAGGAAAAACTTATTGATGGAGATCCTGAGTGCCTCAATTCTGGAAGGAGTCGCATCAAGACTGAGGCAGCTAGTTCCACTTTTTAATTTTGGGGTATCAGAGTAGAGATGGGTAAATTTTAACATTTTGTTTGAAAATATTAGTGTGATTTGGCCACGTCCTTATGAAATACAATGAAGTTTAAAGTGTGTGAAGAACATGGATACTTTTGCCCTCCTCCTCACACACACACTGAGAGCGAATGGTCAGATTTTGAGGCTTGGCCACGCCCATGGGCTTTGACGCAGCGACAATTTTTTGATAACTTTTGCTCTCCAAAATGTGATGAGTGTTAGAACCCCTTTTTTAAAACCCAGGCTAGAATTTGGATGAAGTCTATCAACAAAAAGTTTTAATAACATGATAAATGGGAAAATAAATAGCAACGCAAAACAAATGTGTGCATTTTTTTCCTAAATAAAATGTAAAAATAAATATAATGTGGCAGCTGATCAAAACAAAATCTTTTTGAAGTAGTTCATCTCCTACAATACAAAAAATAATTAAAATGTCATTGGAGCCGATACTACTAACGATTCTCGATATTTTTTGATAGACCCCGCCCACCTGTAATGAGCGCGCCGATGGAGACGGTGTTCTGTAACAATCGGTGTGATATATGTGTCGGAACCAAGCGCACAGCATAATTTATTCATGACTGTCTATAGGGATGGAGGTTCAGTGAGTTCATGCATGTCTCTCTCTCTCTTTGTCTCTCTCTCTCTCTCGGTCATGCTGTCTGGCTCCTGCAGCCTCTTTCTGCACATGAAGGTGCAGCAGCTGGGAGGGCCGCGGTGTGAAAAGCCCTTTAAGGTGCAGAGTGTGGGAGCGTCGGCTTCCTGCAGTCGCTCTGCCTCTTTTCCCAGCTCGTTATGTAACGCGGGGGCTGCCCGCTCACTTTCTCTCTCTCTCTCTGTTTCTTGTTCTTGCTACTTTCCAAACCCTCCCAAATTCAGAGCCAGTGATCTGCTTCCCTGTGTTTTCCAGCAACCCGCTGAACTCTTTCTTTCCCAGGGAGGCAGTTTGGTGGAGTTTGCGCTCAGCCGCGCATTTAATTGTCACGTACTGGAGGCGGGGAGCTTATTTTAGGAAAGAGAAGGGGGGGGGGTGAAATGAGCTGTTAACCCTTTTTGTATCGTTGGCTGCAGGGAGAAATAAATCCTGTAGGTTTTACACACTCCCTGCCTTTTTCCAGCTGGTAAAACGAACAAACCTAAACACTTGGTGTGTGTTGGCATGCAGATGCTCTGCAGTGTATACTCACTGCAGTGAACGCACGGTGTGTGTGTGTGTGTGTGTGTGTCCATTGTCAGGGAGTTGAGCCGGCTTTTTTCCCGCCAGTGCGGCGTTTTGTGGGCGGGGTTCTGGACGCCGCCGCTTCCCCCCCGATATGCCAACGAGTCCGGTGTGGGCGGGGACCGGAGCCGCCCCGGTATGCGGCACTTAACGCTGTCGGTGCCGGACTGCACCGCAGATCAGTGTCGGTCCATATGAATCAGTTCAGAATCCGCGGGACGGAACAGATGCAGATGTTGCTAATAAACTGCAGAAGATATGTTGGGTTTTAAAAATAATAATAAAACAATTAAGAAAGAAGAAACCACATGGGTTTGTAGAATTATGTTAAAATGCGTGAAGAAGATGCAAAATTACACTTTAAAAAAAAAAAAGGTAAGTTTTGCAAGATCTTTGTTTTTCTTTACTTTATAACCAAAATCTGTCATGTCAAAAACCTATTTAATGCTCTTAGCAACAGAACAATATGCATTCAGACATTTTTAAGAGTGTTGTATTTTTCAGGGACACAGTGCCGGGTATCTTCACAAGATTATCAGGCTCTAACCCTGCAGCATGTGTTCAAATCAACATGAGAATGGACTAAAGTTAAACTCTCTCTAAAGCCTCTTGAATCTGCTCAGGCAATAAAAACCGAGATCCTGACCTCAGCCTTGATTTACTTTTATTTTATTTTTTTATTTTTATTTTTTACAGGTATTTAAAACAGATGTGGGGTTGTTTTTAGCAAAGAAAAAAAAGCACATGGCTCACTCATGTTTTAAACGTGTTATGCAACAAGATGTAGCTGGCCTGTGGAGTGGAGTGTTGAGCACACGCGTGTGCTCGCCCACGCCCTCTCCGGCCCGTTTCAAGGGCCCCGTTACACCTGGCGGGGTCTCTCACATCTCACATGCCGACATGTTTCAAACTCTACACATGCCAGCAGCTTTGTTGTGAACTCTCACTGTTGTTCACAACAGTGAACAACAGTTGTGAACAACAAAGAAATCAAGAGAAAAGTTTGATTTCTTCATCTTTCTTTCACTATTAATGTACGATTCAAATGAGTAGAGGTCTGAAGCAACGTTAGAACACAAGATATTAGCTGTTTGGGACTTTTGAAGACTAGCTTCAATACTGTTTGTCAAATAGGCTGTAAGGTAGGAGCACGAAACATCCAAGCCGAGCGAAACGACGCAAACATATACTAAAAGTTTCCAAAAACAGGTTGAACTTTTATCTTGAATTCCGAGAGATAGACTTTAACTCAAACATTGAGGCATGGCGGTGGCAGACTCATGATGTGGTCTGATTTAGTTAGATTCTTTTAGGGAATTTGTCAAGGTGAATGGAGTCATAAACATCTGCAAATGCCAGTCAATTTCAGCAAAGTTACAATTCAGCATAAAAATGACCCAAACCAATCGCCTGAATTGACAAAAGAACGGCTTCGAGAGGAGAAGGGTAAAGTTGTGGGACATGGGAGAATCCAGATCTGATCTGAAAACCTGCTTCAAGAAAGTACCGAGCAGAGTGCAGACGTCTGCAAACTGCTGTATTTATATATATATATATACATATATATATATATATATACATAT